>DWNE01003723.1:0-16235 GCA_018249875.1 Cecropterus toxeus
TGGTTCATTTTTTAAAATTATATAGCCTATGTCACTGCAAACTGCGACAATTCTAATGATATGTCATACGTCTCAATCCGTCAAGCCGTTTGGGCTGTAGCGCGTGGCAAAGAACTGGACATACATACAAATAAACATACATACATACATACATACATACATACATACATACACACATACATATATTCATACATACATACATACAGTCGGGTAAAAATAGCATTTTATTATTATTTTTTGATTAATGATCAGTCGGTTATGTGCTGATCCACCATTTCAAAGGCGACTAAGTGATAAACAGCGAAGAAACTTAATCGAACTGATCAAAATCAAACTTATTCAATATTTTTAAGGCTGTCAAAAATTCACACTTTCATTCTAAAAACCTCCCTAATGATGCCTGGAATATAAATGAGGATAAAGTTATCAAAACTGAGAGGTAAGTTGTGAAATTGCTTCACACAGAACTTTTTATTTATAGTTTATTTTTCAGTTCGAAGTTCTGAAGCTGGGTGAGATCTAAATAAAAATAAGGAAAAATAGGTAAAATGGGGTAGGGCCATTGAATACTGTTGAGCCCTGAGTTACGAGCTAGAAATATTTTGTACCCTAAATTTTTGTCTCTGGATCCGAATGAAAATGACGGTGTCAAAAAATATATAAGATTTAAATAACACTTACTATTATTTACATGACCAAGAACTTTCCAAGCTCTGTATGAAAAAAATGATTCCCTATGGATAACTCTTCTTCTTATAATGTCTGAAAAAATCCAAGGACCTTTATTAACATTAAATAAAGTCAATCTGAACATATGCCTTATAAATGGATACTGATTCTACATATTCACATGGTTCCTAAGAAGTTCATTATTATTGTTGTACTATTTTATTATCATTAAAGTTCTGGTACTTCACGAAATAAACATTCATGTTTTTTACGTTCTGTTACGACACAAAAGCAGTGAGAATAAACCCCATATGAAAAATAAATAAGCGTAATTGAATACTAAATAATACCAAGATTTATTATTATATCTTATTGATTTAATTTGAAATTCAATGCACATGCCATTATTATTTGAGCGCGATATTTAGCACGATCTCTATTAGCTATTAAAATACTTTGTGCAGGTCCAAAAGAATCGCTATGCCCTATGGCCTATGTACATTGACCCTTCCACCTTTACCAAATGAGGTCGCTGGCGAGCTTCAATACCAAAGTATGCAAGCTCGCCAGCTTTTAGAGCTAAGCTGGAACGAAAAATTGGAGATTGATAGTCAATTAAATTTAAGAACCGCATAGGTATGAAATACGACTTCAGATCACGTCATATCGATCTAAAACCACACACTATCAGTACAAAGTATAGCTTACATCGTCGTAATAGTGTCCAAAATAAAGATATTTACGCAGGCCGTATATCACGAGTATGTAATTTACGTAAATTCGAAGTCAAAATGTCGTATGTTTTGCTAACTTAGAGTACGCTATGATGGTCAAGCAAGTTTTATCATACCTGTAAAAAACAACACTTCAAAACGAATTGAGTTTTAATTTAGGAAACGCATTCGTATACTACTTTATTATATGTTCCTTCACAAGTCTTGTCGCACCTGTAAAACAACAACACTCCAACACGAATTCAGATCGATTGTGTGAGACGCATTGAGACAATATTTTATCATATCTTCCTTTCTTCTATGGAAAGATAGGTAAGCCGAAAGATATGTATATCTCAAACGATTTGATTAAAAAATTATTTAAAGTGTTATTTGAAATATGAACATTATTTAAACAACAATCAAAAATTAAATAAGAACTACACGTGCATGTCTGTATCTATCTATCTGTCTATCGCCTGTCTGCATGTCTATCTATCCATCTGTCTATCTCCGCATTCGCAACGCAAGATGTCGGCGGAAACCTAAGTATCTATTTACATCACGTTATAATAAAATCGTTTTATTTTTGTTGCACACAATTTAAGATGTGGATTTTCTTTAAATTTAAACCCAGATACTTTTTATGGACATCGTGAAAATCTAAATAATTACGATATAAGTACTATGTTTTGTTGATATGTTATATTGATTTAAATTTCCGGCCAGTCATGGGCAAAAACTTTTTTTGGCCTTTTATAAACTGGTACACAATTGGTTTTTGGATTACACTCTAGTCGTATGTAATACGGCAGTAGGTCTGCAAACACAGTTACTCGATTTTTCGTTTTTGCAGTCAGTACACAATCAAAAGCGAAAACGACGAGGCAGCAAAGCGATTAACAAACCGATTGTCGAATGCACAATGTCCCTAGTTCAATCCTGCATCGTGTTTTGACCTGTAACTGTAAATCAATGTAGGTTCTGTATTACTTTTGAAAATCCTCGTAAAATATTATAAGAAAACTTTATATCGAATACGATCTATAATATAAAAAAGTGCTTGCAAGAGTAATGATACTACTATGACAGAGCAAAAAAGTATTACCAAATAATCGTTACATATCATATCTAAAAATCCCCAGCACTAACGTTACCGTCACATAAATTATAGTTACTTTTTTATTTTATAGCGTGCCTAACTATATTTCACTATAAAACTAGGTATGTAAAACCTTAAAATACAAGCGTATCGCTAATTCTCGTTTTTTTTATAAACCCTTTATAAACTAGAAACACAGTGAGGGTCGAAACTTAGATTAAAAACCACCTGTCGTGTCAAACGAAAAAACCGGCACGCCATTTTAAATTGTAGAGCAAGCAATCTAAATAATAAAAAACAAGCCAAGGGAAAGTTGGACTTGCACACGAAGGATTCCGTAAAAATCTGGAAAAAATATTAATTGTATGTGATGACAGATAGACGGAAAGACAAACAACGGAGTCTTGGAGATAGGGACCCGGTTTTACCCTTTGTGTACGGGACCCTAAAAAACGAACGCTAATGGATATTATTACAATATTACATTTAGAAGACCCAGTAACAACGATGTAACTCTAAAGTTAACTTCTAAGTTATTCGTCTAGTTAAGCTAAAATCGATTGTTACAGCAAAGATTCGTACCTTAACTACTGACTGTAAAGTTAGAAGTAACTTGGAGGTTAGTAGCATGAATCTAATATGTACTTTAGGATTAACCGGATAACTTTTGGTTATATTAAACTTAAGTACCTATACCACTAACCAGAAGATCTTATCATCAAAATGTTGTTTAATCTTTACATAGTTACTAATTATTTACGAAAACAATTAAACGTTAATGCTTAACAAATTTCGAATATACGAATATTATACAGTGATACAAACATTTCAAGAAAAAGAAATTTTAATTAGTATAAATGACTAAATTCTCGAACTACAAACAATTGAAGTTTAAAGATGTTTTATATTACATCAGTAGGAAACGAGAATGTAATCTACCTGATAAGTTTCGACTGCCGTAGATATCTGCAACTCCAGATCTTGCCTGGTCTTAGTCTAATATTAAGTCCTGCCTGAGATAGGCTGCAAATGCATTGCTCTACCTAAGGACTTATTTGTCACGCCCTTCAAAAAACAATACAAAGAAGCTTAACTTGTAAATTGTCTTTAAGGCAGAAATAGCTATTAGTGCTGACATCGGAATCGAACCATGAAGAAATATTATCACTTTTGAGTATTATACTATAATATAATAATGTTATACCAGTATACATTTGATAATATAAATTTTACATTTCCTAGAATACATTTATTCCTATAGAGATTCTGTTTCATTTACAAAATAGCCGGAATAAACTTCTTTAATTTAGCTCCGCTAATAGGCCACCAACTAACGTCTCAATTAAATGTTTAGCCAAGAATAGCTGATGTTAACTAGTTCGAGACAATGAAAGTAAACAGTAAATGCGCCTTTTAGAATTGGTATAGAGTCTGACAACATCTTAGAATGCTGGAAGATCTGGCATTTTTCCAAATGGTCCAGTGTACTAAGCATTTTTCAAAAGAAAATGTCTCAGTAGGTACAAGTATACAACAAAATCCTGTCCTCTTAAATCTTTCGTACTTCAATTTATCTACGAGTCTAAAAACAGTTTACAGATGGAATTAAAGTCTGTTTTCATGAATTCGCATCTATAAATAATCTCAGTAAATTATCTGGTGCCTTGAAATGATAACGATTCATATAAAACAGTTATTTTAATAATCGTTAGCAGCTGGGTATTGATGTGAGGTAAAATGAATGGGGTATTGACCACCCTGGGCAAACTTCACACGTCCAAATAAGAATGTATCAACGAATAACAAAAGATAATTTTGGGATAAAGTCCGCCCGAAAATAACTGGTCTCAAATATCCGCCGAAAATAAAATCATCTCCACATAAGAAAAGGGTTCTATCTGAAGTAATTTACCGATGCGTTGCCAATCGTGATGATTAATACAGTCGCGTCGAACTTCCACCCTTCTCACAAAAGGCATGAACTGCCTGCTGCTAGCATAACGTGCGACGATGGCACCACTTCGGCCAAACCACACTGGTTAAATAGCCATCAAGTTTTCGGCATGATAAGCTATCAATCAACTAAGTCGTCAGAATAACAACTATAAATAACCGTCTAACGACAATGATGTCGGTACACATCGACAGCCAAATTGACTTTAAATATGTACTTTGCAGCATTCGGTATTTGCTTTTAATAACATTAATGCTTATTATATGTACTACCGTTTACCAGATATATCTTACAACGAAATCGTTGTATGGTAATGTTATATTTTTAAGAGACCCAATTTATTGAGTAGGGTTGATACATTTCCATTTGTGTGGTCATCCAGATGTAAGTCATATCAACAAGATTGTGCATATTTCCTCTATTCGCAATATTGTGGCCACAAGCAGATTATATCTCGTATTTCGTAACATTATATAAGTTCAATCTATGAAGGAAATTTCACAAAGAACGCGTACACAAGTGCGCGGGATTGCTGACAAAAGACCCTAAGAGATGGAGCTCTGGCGATTTGTACGAGATGGTCAGGATAAAAATGTACTTTGTGATCCTTTCAAGAAGGATTTACTCTTTTAACTCGACGACTTTCCTAGCAATAAGACTCGAGATGCATTTTTGGATTAGATCTACAAACACATCACGGTATTAAAGTTGAAAATGTTTTTACGTCTCTATATTTACTGTAAGTAACGTTTTTCAGTCTAAAGTTGTATATTATAGCTATAGAGCAATGGAGGCGTTAATTTATCACGCTTCATGTTTATATGACGCGTCGTGTATTCGTGGCGCCCATTTTTAATGGACTTACTCAAAAAAGGATGTATATTTATAGGCCACGTGTAGCGAAGAGACATAATTATTTACCTGATATTAGGTGGTTAGTGTAACTCGTACCAAATGCGTACGATTGAATTGAGGCTATTCTGATAAACTGTCCAAGTGCGAGGCGGACTCGGGTACGAAGGATTCCGTCATCTGATATACCGGCCAAGTGCGAGCCGGATTCGCGCACGAAGGATTCCGTAACATTGAGTAAAAAAATGGCAAAACGTCACGTTTGTTGTATGAGAGTTTCCATTAAATATTTATTTGATTCTATTTTTTATTTATGTAGTAGTTGTTATAGAATCAACAGAAATACATCTTCTGTAAAAATTTAAACTGTCTAGCTATCACGGTTTGCGAGATACAGCCTGGAGAAAAACAGACGGACAGCGGAGTTTTAGTACCAAGGTCCTATATTTACCCTTTGTACGGTACCCTAAAAATTAACATGGTATCGTGAAAACTCTATTAACAATAACGTTAAGTAACCAAAGTTTTTCATTTTGTAAAACATTATTGAGTGTTGCAACCGGTCAATTGATTACATAAAATAAAAACTTTAATCAGGGAATAAATACGTAAGTTATTTTGTATTTCTTTTTAAATTGTTTGACCTATATCTTAAAGGTCGCACGATTATACAATTTAACCTTTAACATAAATTTTCAACTATCGTTGAGTGGCTTCCAGTCGCATTCGTGGAAGCAAGCCAAATAAATCGCAAGTACTTATCGCGTACAATAATCAGCAAAGATTGTAATCCCATAACTTCCGGTTTCAATCATTTTAATACAGATCTTTAAAATTTCATTTGAATATAGATAACCTGATAAGGTTCTGAACTTCGTAAAATATTTCAACTCCATATTGAATGATTGTTAAGATTGTTTTATCTGATTGAAATAACAACCCACTTCGTGTCAGACTAGTATGGTGACCGCTTCGTCACGTCAACGTCAACAAGTACAGTGAACAATTAGCAAATGATACTTAAAATAAGGTCGGTTAAGTAATTCAGTTTTTTAGAAATATTTAAGACTCGACTATTGTCAACAACTAAATTTAACAGCGATGATTTTGCTTTTATATTTAGTTCGGATACTGTAATGTATACTACACAAGGCATTCCAAGTAGACATCGATAGAGTTAGTTTCTAAAAACCTCCTGTCCAACAGAATTAACTACAAGTGCGGTAAGAAGCCGATTAGATAAATACTACAACACATCCA
Source organism: Cecropterus toxeus (assembly GCA_018249875.1). NCBI lineage: Eukaryota > Metazoa > Arthropoda > Insecta > Lepidoptera > Hesperiidae > Cecropterus > Cecropterus toxeus. Next base: position 6,551 of record DWNE01003723.1, read on the forward strand.
TTGTCTCGTCATACAATTGGTATTCAATAAATATCCTCTCCATTCTTTCTATTTCACTAGTCCGTAAGTGACGCTATACTAGTTATGAAGCCTTAGTTCTTAGGAGTAGCGTCGCATTTATGGCCAACATAACGTACAATAGTAATCTTATCTAGGGTCGATTACAGAATAATGCGGACTGCAATGATCCCTTACCATCATGTGGCCTGCATACTCGTTTTATCATTCCATTGTATAAAAAAAATGTACACGCGTTGGAAGTTATATTCTTTGGCGTATCAAGATAAATATATTTTAAAATAATTTATATCAATAAATAATACATACGGATAGATAACCTCAATTATACTGGAGCACATGAAAAATTCTATAGACACAATTTTTCACTAATATTTACGAATAGTAAATATATTATTCAAAATATTGAATTTAAATTACTACTGAATTTAATTTATCAACGCATATATAAATCGCACTTATATGAAACTAAAACACGTGTGTGAATGTTGTACAAACTTAATGTTGAAAGCCACCAATATTTGGCGGTGTACTTAATTCTGAAATGTCATTTTTTTATAACGCGAAAATTACGTCATGACATACAGCCTGGTAATAGACAGACGGACAGACGGACCGACAGACAGACGGACAGAGGGACAACGAAGTCTTAGTAATAGGGTTTTACCCTTTAAATACGGAACCCTAAAAAGTGAATAATGCTTAGAACTGTTTTAAAAATGTTATATTGCTAGAACGTGATATCATTAGCTTCGGCACGTTCCAAGTAATTTCTAAAAACATGCGGCTAAAAAGGTTTATAAATAAACCCTACGAAGTGAAAATGTGATTATCGCTTTGTTTCTCGGACTGTGTCGATATGACACAACACGCAAAGAAGCATTTACATAAAACAGCGGGTGCTACGAGATTCATCAGAATAATTAAACAACCAATTTCGCTTGAACTTCTCTGCTTCCCACTCCGTGCTAAAATAAGGAGGTACTGGGGAAAATGCATAAGGTTTCGCCAGGTCTCACAAAATTGGACAGAGCATGACACATATTGTGAGTTAATAACTTGGGACACGCAAAAGGGTGTAGCCCGTCCTCTTCGTGTTAAATGCGTGAACAGTGTGCAAATAATTGGGTTTTATGTCCATATAGCGTTACGACTGAAAAGTTTTAATGGATCATCAACACCAACGAATTAACTTGTTTTCTCAGTTTATACGGGAACGGGCGCAAAAGAAAACATAAACTGACTGTTAATGTACGTGACTGGCCAAGTTTTGTTAAATATTGTTTGAAAATTTGTTACGTTTGTCAAGTTAGGATATAATGACAAACTTAGAAAGATTATTATTCAAATGAGTCTTGCATATTATTCATATGAGTGTATTATTAATTAACAAAAAAAATGCGAAAAAGTGAAATTTGTGATGTGTATGTGATGGTATGTATGTGACGCCCTACAATCGATTATAATTAAGTTGATGGTACTTACACGCATGAACAGATCCTTATTATTTTGTTTTTATTAGACTGAAATAGTAAACGAGCAAGCAGTCCTGATGGTAAGTGGTTATTGCTGCCTATGTACATCTGTAAGCTTCATATAGACCAGGGGCTCTATCTGAGGTCGATCAGAGATGCGTTGCTACTCTCGAGGACTAAGATACTATAAAATCTTATGCAAGGTATCTCAGAAAAGGGGGAGCCATAGAAAAACTTGTGAAACTTTTAAAACCCCTCTGTTTACGTTGAGTGTAAATAAATGAAGTGCAGATAAATCTTAACACCTAATGTGTAAACGAAAGACACTAAAGGCTAAGACAGTGCAATAGTGAAGAAATGTAACAGGTATTTCTACTAGAGGAGTCATAATGTAATGTATATATTTTTTTGTTTTGTATTTTTGTTATCATAGTGAAGTAAACAAGAATGCAGTCCATCTGATGGTAAGTAGCCACTGCCATTTACATCATGAACAGGGGCTCTATGTCGCCTCATATACAAATATGTAAGCCGGCAATCACACCCTTCCACAGAAACGCAAGAAGAACTGCTTCACGCTAGAAATAGGCGTGGCGGTGGTACCTTTCCGGTCGAACTCCACTGGACAGAACGCTTGCTTTCTTTTTAATTGGTTACTAATATAAAATAAAAAAAACATACAATACAAAACTAACGATTCTAGAGTAACTTTGTGGCTTATTTTTCCTGAATTAAACGAAAATCATTCTTTAATACAAAATAAGATTTACGTATACGTTATTATGTAAGAAAACCAGGAATTCCAAATACCATATAAATCTATTTAAAATTTGTATATTTTATAGGAATATCGTAGTAATGGATACAATATCTACCTAAATAAATTTATCGGTGAAGACGAAGATGAAGTCGAGATTAAAGCTATTAAATTATAAATAGGACAAAAGCAATTTAGATCCCACGTAATTGTATTAGTAACCCATTTATAACATCTATAACCAGGATAAGCTTCGGGATAATTAAAAGAGGGGTTTATAATATTCTATCAGACCTTTCGAAAGGCGTCAACAAACTTAATGACATCGCCTTTCAAGCTGATTATACACGAAACCGAGGTTTAATATAGAAAGAATGCGTGTAGTTTTCTGTCTACCTGATTTTTTGGCTTTGTTTTAAGTTTTTAGTAACGTGTTGTTTTTTATATATATGAAATGAAATATCTTTATTTGTATAAGCATACGGGGGCACTCACAAATTGTTAGTTACACTATTTTTTCTTAAATTACCACTGATTCGGGACACGCCTTCAACTGAGAAGATCCGGAAAAAATCTCAACGGGTTTGTCTTTTTTCTATTATTGTATTGCTTTGCATTTTTTTAACTTGCAGTATATAAAATTATTAGTATATTAAATTAAAGTAACAAAGGAACATTCATTTCATCTGCTTGTCAGTGGTTACTGCCGCCCATAGACATCTGTAAGGTTATATAAACAGTTTTGTTGTATTATAGTGTCTTTTTATTTGTTGCCTAAAAACAAATAACTTTGTATATAAACATAATAGCTTAGTAGTTTGAACCCCGGCCTCTCAGTCGTAGGTTTTGAAGTTAGAAACAAACACCACTGATTTTTACAAGTTATGTGCATTAAAAATTACTTTTAATATGACTTTATCTGGTATGATGACAAGAAGGGACGTGCCCAGCACTGATATAGATAGATAACAAGTTGTACAAAAAAGTAAAATTTTCTTAAGATAAAAATCTAATTTCACAAGCTTGGTCGTATTAATCATAATAATACCGGTTTTAAAAACTGTTCGCGTAAACTCGGCATTAGAGATGTCGGGAAGAAAACTCGTCAGACTCGTCACAACAGTATGACAAGGGAAATCCATTCAACTTTGAAATATTACACAAATTTAATTGGACTGGTTTATAACTTTGTTTACACTCATAATTTTGCGTTTGTAAAGTAAATAATATTATACTCTTTTACTTAATTTTAATCAAGTATTTTCTTCCGTTTGAATATTGCGTACGTTCTTCACATAATTTCATTGTACATGTATTATTCCTATTTTTTTAGGGTTCCGTAGCCAAAGGGTAAAACTGGACCCTATTACTAAGACTCCGCTGTCTGTCCGTCTGTCTGTCTGTCTCCAAGCTGTATCTCATAAACCGTTATAGCTAGAAAGCTGAAATTTTCACAAATGATCTATTTCTGTTGCCGCTATAACAACAAATACTAAAAATTAAAAATATACATATATTAAGGTGGGTCCCCATACAATAAACGTGTTTTTTGCTCAATATTGTAGATAATGGTGCGGAACCCTTCGTGCGCGAGTCCAACTCGCACTTGACCGATTTTTTGAAGACGGTTGATAATAAATTAATAGTCTATATGTAAGTTAAGGTAAAAGATGTAGCTTACATCCATGCAAAATTTCATGTAAAGCGGACCAGTAGTTCTTGCGTGATTAAGTAACAAACAGACACACACCGTCTCCTTTTTATATATTAGTATATAGATATACATTATGACTTACTTTTCCCTTTTAAATTATTATTTTAAGCAGCTGAATTTATGAAGCGAAAACCCTTTTTATGAATACTACGCACTGAGGAGTGCGATAACATAATATACTTGCATTATTAATGCTAGAAAAGTGTTAAATGAATCAAATTAAAAAATATTGTGGACATTATTGACAATGTAAAACATTGATAATATCAGACGTCTGTGTCAAAAAACGCGTTATAGCTTTAAAATGCAAAGCAGACAATTAAATCTATTCTCTTTATTTGTTTTTAAATACTTTCGAATATATATGCACAGGCGAAAAATAATTTATCTACTAAATATTATAAGCTTTGTAGAAGATCTGTAGTTTTTCCAATAATGTATGTCATAAAAATAGAAATTAAGGATTATTGAAGTTATAGTTAAGTAAATAAAAAGTTAAGTTTTTATTTGAAACTAGTATATTTAATACTATTACGTCTCGTTACACAGCCTGACGTTTTTCTAGGAATAATCCACAAGATTTTATTTATTGTTCCTCTTGTTTTTTCCTATTTTAAATAATACTGTTTGAAGTGTGAATTGTTATCTTTATATGCCATCTTAATATCAGTCATTGTGTCTGATAATGACATCCGGCCAATAACTACAGTCGGTATTGGCCGTGACAATCAACCACTTGGCTCCCGACCTACGGGATCACAGACATTTCAATAACATTAAATCATCTACATTACCGCTCGTCTACATTACTCGTTACCTATATGTACTTATAATATGTCATTTAAATAAGATTAGTATTTAAAACTAATCTATTTTACTCGCTATTAATGTAGTTCGACCAAGGAAGTACCACCGCCACACCTATTTCTATTGTGAAGCTGCTCTTGCGTTTCGGTGGAAGGGTGTGGTTGCCAGCTCACTTTTATATGAGGCGACCATCTCAGTCCTCGAGAGTAGCAACGCGTCTGTGATCAACTTCAGGTAGAACCCCTGTTCTATATGAAGTAGCTTACAGATGTCCATTGGCGGCAGGAACCATTTACCATCATGTGGACTGCATGCTCGTTTGCTTTAGTATGATAAAAGAGGCATGCGGAAACTTTCATTTTTATTATATGTATAAGGGTATCAGCTCAATTAGTTAAATGAAAGTAGTCGGTTGATACGGATTCTTCAAAAGCAACTTAGCAACATGATGAAGGGATTCATACAGAATGAGTATTCATAAACGCATTGTATTATGTAAATTCTACTGAATATACAAATTTATTGTAATATGTTCCTGTGTTATGTATTACCTTCATAACCACATAATAAATTCTGTTCTGGTCTGAAGATATATCGTTATGAGTACACACGAATACATGCGTGTAAGAGGCACTTCAGCTTTGCAAGTATTTGCTTTGATAGTATTTTTTATTAGATTAAATCAGCAAACGAGCTTGCAGACCACGTGACGGTAACTGGCCACTGACGTCTATGGATCTGTAAGGAACTTCATATATTCTATCTAAAGTCTATAAAGTCGGATTCTATGTTAAATCGATCACATATGCGTTGCTAATCCGGAGGAATAAGATGGTCGCCTCATATGAAAGACAGCGGCAATTCAATATGGCGTAATACAGGTATTAGGTGACTAAAACTTTGGGGTTGATCATGCTCTTTATTCTCAGATCTGCTTATATATTATTTCACAAAATTAACGGTAAAGACCGCAAAACATATAAATACAATTTAATTTCATTAAATATAACACAATCACAGTAACAACTAAATGTAAAGAGATAATTGTGCGACTAATTTGTTTTAATTTGTCCTGCTAATTAGTCCGTAGTATCTATTACATTTCTGTCAGACATTTAATTTTAAAACAATCAATAACTTTTTCTTAGAATTGTTAGGAATGACTGCTTGTAAATTGTAACTCTAATAAATAACAGTTATAATTGAATTTAATTTGATAAAGAAAAGTATTTTGTAAACGTGATAAATTGTCCTTGTTTATATTGCCCTTGTTGTATAATATTCGTTCAAGTTATCCATAGAACACGCAAAATATTTAAGTCAGGTAGCAATTCTTTATGTTAAGTAGGGTTAGCAGAGTGTAGTAGGTAGGTATAGTATGTGGGTAATTGAGTCCCAATTACTTTAGCGTTATTTCACTACACTTTAAGGGCTGCTTGTGCATTTCATCGATCTATGTTTCAAGGGTTTCGTATAGAAAAGAACTTTAGTATTTAGCTTGCATCTTTTATTCGTTTGTATTGTCTATCTGACTCTTGGCTTAACGTGATATCAGTAACGCGTAAACTTTGTTTCACTTGCGGTCACCCATCTAATTTCTGACCGCACCTGACGTTGCTTAATTTTGTAGGTCGGTTTTGATATAGTCTAAGCGCAAAAATATTCATAATAATTAGATTTTTCTTTTTGAATTTTTTTTGAACAATTTACTTTTATAAATTACCACCTGACGCAAATTTTCCAGCCACCCAGGGTTGACAGAATGCCATCAGGCATTAAGTCTGCCCTATTGTAACTTTTTTTTTATAAAGGTGCATTAAATAAATAAATATTTTAAAAAATGTCAAAAAATTATGACGGGTCCTCTAATAAAAACTAAGTTTTTTATAAAATTTTAACAATTATTATCTTACTATTTTTGTGTATGGTACATAATAATATTTATCTTTTATTATTATAACACATGACACATACATGGTACCATGAATAGGTACTTAAACTATTGGAATCGTAGAATGACTAACGATGTTATTGTCAAGAAGCTGTGAGTTAATTTTTTGTTGCTGTTAACAATCAACGGTCCCATTCATTCTAAGATGAGCCTGCAGGCTGTATGAGTAATGAGTGGGCTTAAGAAAAGTGGAGTATCTCAATAGCAGCCAAGATCACATGCTGAATACTTGCATTACTAACTGTTTTCTGAAAAAAAAAAAATATGCATTGCAACATGTTACTTAAAATTTAAGTAGATGTAGCAGGATATTAAAATCTATGATATTAAATTAAATTGACTATTATGTGGCGACCTCCCGCTACTCATCGGAGTTTTCTCAACATCGTGCATATATACAAGTTCCGAACGGAGACTGTCGGAGCACGGCCGCTCCCCAGGCATTATCACCTAGCCTGGCGGGAGATCTCCCTTTGCCAAAATACTATATATTAAAATATATATTAAAATGCTATTATATTAAAATTGTTACATATTACTTAAATGATAAATAAATAAATAAATAATTAACTATACTGTATACTCTTTCTACACTCATAATATAAAAAGATTATCTCCCGTTTCGTGGGCACATAAAGATGAATAGAAAAACACCCAAACCCAGGATAGAATCTAAATTAATCATTCATTTGTCTGTCTGGCCGGGGATCGAACTTGGAACCCCATGCGTGTCAGACCGGTATGATGACCGCTCCGGGTCGTCGAAATCTATTATAATGAATTTAAGTCTATATGACATATGTGTATGTGTATTTCCTGTGATGTAATGTGATTTCATACTCCACGCGGTATATTAATAACAAAAACTTAAAGTGTCAATTAAATTAATTATCCTTGAAACTAGGTTGTTATTAATGCGTAAATTTATTTGTATATTAAGGCTAATTTATGCAATAATAATAATAATAATGTGATGCGGAAAAAAAAATATAAATATATAGTTATTGTGCATAAATTTAAACATTTAAGCGCCATTGTCTTACCTCGCAATATATTTTATCATCGTTAAATTTGACTAATATTATAAATGCGAAATTTCGATATATGCGGATCGTAACTTAGTGGGGCCCTGAGCTAAATCTACTCCGGGGGCGGAGGGAGGGGGGGGGCTTTTCTCTATGGTGATGCAGTGCTACTTTTAGAAAAAAGATCGACTGATTTTTTTTCGTTACACGTAACGCCTTAATTACGACTAGGGTCTTATTATTTTTAACAGGGCTTAGGAGCCCCCTTTATCCACGGGGCCCTGGGCTGAAGCTCAAAAAGTGTGTTATTCAAAATAAAATATAATCTATTAAAAATTGAGGAGCACGATTGTGACACTTAAGTCAATGACAAGTTTAGGTTTTACCTGAGTTTATTACCGTCGAATTTCGACCACTGACGAGAAACTAGTTATAACAGTTACGAGTTTGCACAAAAATCTTTGTTGCATCAAGTGCTTACTTCTAGCTGCTCTAAAACTAATAATATAGAATAGAGGTTATGTAATAGACTGTTGACACACTTACGTAAATAGGTGCAACAGAATAGTCTACTTCCCACTTTTTTCTTAAATTGGTTAAAAGATTGAGTGATTGTAGTTAATGTTTGTTACAACATGTATATAGTATTCGTATAATAATTAACACAAGATTTATTTGAAGTATTCAAAACAACATATGTATTAAAGGCAATTCCGACTCACTGCCTTGTATATCAATGCATAGCCGTAACTACTACGCCTAGAACCTTGAAATTTGGTACAGGAGTTCTTTTTATAGTGTAAGTGAGCGATAAAAAAAGGATTTTTAGAAATTCAACCCCTAAGGGGGTTAAAAAGGGGTTAAAAGCTTGTATATAAATAATTTCTATCTTGAAGGTACGAGATTCGTCTCCGGAAGCGCCACTGCGAAAGCTATAGTTATACTAAACGTTCCAACTTAGTTCTCTGAGGTAGCAATGTACCTGTGGCTACTCCAGGTAGGACTCGAGATCTATCAGGGATAGATTTCAGATACCAACGAGGACTGCATGCTCGCTTGCTACTTCTGCATTATGTTAATTAAACCATTGTATGGGTTACAATAAAACAGGCGGCCGTCCCATTAATATTAAATACAGCGTTTCTTAAATAAATCAATCCATTTGTATTATGTAACCGTGAAAGTGTTCACTTTGTAATTCATCACATATGTTGTACATTGACAGGAGAAGCATGCGTCGTGAATTCTGAACACCGTGTCAAAGGATGGCGCGCTTCCATTTGGCCAGCGATGGCAATGAGTAGCGTTTTTCGAATCAGAAGTTCAACTTTCATATTTTTTTATATAATACAGAGGTAATAAATGTATGTACATGCATTCCATCCCACGGTTAATATAACTGCCTCTCAGATACGTCTGTAGGGCACTATCTGCCCTTAATCCACTAGTGCTTGTCAACGATTGGGCAGATAAGTTTATGTAGCACTAGTGCGCTTGTTAACGATTTTTCCCCGCTGCAACAGGTGCCGTGACCATGTTCCATATAATTGAGTCGAAATATCGACAAAAAATAAATAAATATCCGCATGTCGTTAATACCCGATACAAATTAAAAGGTCTTATGAGGTTGACCCTATGGCCAAACTCATGAGCATCTATACGCATTGGTACGCGTATGGGTACATAAGGATAAAATTTCAACGACTCTGATAAGTAGGTAAGTTAAAAAACTGGTATAAATAAAATTATAATTATCACTACAGAACATTATAATCTGGAGCTTAACAGAACGCCTAATTTAAATTTTATGAATAGTTTAAAGTTAATGTTCTGTAAATAAATAGATCTATACTGTTAATATAGTGTAGCGTATCTTGCCAAACAAGCCTCATGTTTAGCCAAATTTAAGGCAAGATACTGGAGCTATTTTTATCGCAA
>DWNE01003724.1:0-16235 GCA_018249875.1 Cecropterus toxeus
ATAAGGTCAAAGAAGTAGGTTCCAAATTATTTCAAACATACTATGTGCCTGTATATATATATATATAGTATGTACATATATATACCTATATATAGGTATTCAACACTTATTTGGGTATGCGTACCGAATTTGCCGTATCATATAAAAAATTAAAATAAATTAGTTCAACTTATAAACCGCGTCAATTAGTAACCTACAATTTCATACTTCTTTATGTACCTAATATTTTATTGGTCAATCATGTCTATTAGTTATCATGAAGGATCAGATTTACCTCATTACTAGTAATAATACTTACAAAACGAAATAAATGAAACCTTTTTTTTTTGTTTGTCAACATCTAAATTCTAAATCCCGATGTTTTATGTAAACGATTTTTTTATGTCTATGATTTAAAACAAAAATTAAGTTAAATGATACAACAGAGTAAACAAGGATGTTATGGATATGAAATTTCGGCTGGATACCGATATAGGAACAAGGGTGTTGCCAGGATTCTCCATAAGGAGGGGCACATCAAGGATGTTGGGGAGGGAGGTAGGAGGGGGTAGATTTAGACTATGTTATTATTTGAGGAGGAATCTGCGCACTTTTTTACATAATATTTTTTTTTCATACACAACGTCAACTTCTTAAAAATAATAGGTGTTTTTTTTTACCTTTGACGGACCGGTCATCTAGTGCAGCTGCTCCCCCCTCCACCCCTGCCTGTACCTGGCGACGCCCTTGTATACGAATAACATTATATCGGGTTCGGATACGTTTACGGATATGTACTTATTATTATTATACTATAATTTATGTTATAATTTAGTTAAATTTCTATGTTATTGTTTGCTATATCAATCAGTCATATCAGATATGATTATAACGACGTAATTAATTTTAAGTGTTATTTACTAAAAGTAAAAAAAACATGTTTCGAAACATTTATTTCAAACCTTTAAATCGGGTACGGTTACGGATTTTTTTTATTTCGGATATCCGATATTTTCGGTTACAGATACAGAAGTCTATAACATCCCTACTAAAACAACAGATTCTTAAGCTAGCTGATAGCCTGCGACCTGTGTCGTAGACCCCCAATAGCTATCGTCATACCACTGATAATAAGAAATGTTTCCAATAAGCTTGGAATAAATATCTAGTATGTAATAAAATGGTACGTAGACGGTTATTAAGACCTGTTATTAGGACTGTGTGACGTGTAGCTTGTTTGTATGTTTTCAATAATAAATAAGACAAATATCTATAATGTGCCTACGCAATATCAGCAGTTGTTAAAACTACCTATTACGTAGAATAAAATAGGTACCTAATCTAATAAATAATTCATGACGGTGTTCAATTTGTCTTTGATACGACTAAGTAATGTAATGAGTAGTATGAGGGCCGATTTTTCTTAATTTCGTTCCAAACATTGTAATTAATTATTATTATAGCAGAAGTAAGTAACAGTTTAATGCGTTGTTCGACTGCAATACACAAATAGTTCACACTGAAGGAAATAGTCCTATACTCATAGTATTTCTATTAATATTCAACATTCGTTTACAGTGAACCGACAATCCGCCACTACATTATGTCTAATCCACCACAGCATATATTTCCTGTTCATACATGGGTTGAAAAACAATCCCGGACCTTAATAAACCAACAACTGCTGCCTATTATACCTCCGCGCATGCCCTTAGGTGAATCACACATGACGAAAACCAAAATCCCCCCCCCCCTCTATGTTACCAAGTGTGGGATTTTGAACATCCCCTCTCTCTGAAATGCTTACATGATTTGAGTACGTTCGCTTACAGCAGGTTTTATTGAATCCTCAGGGTAGCAAGGCAACTTTGATCTTCAACTACGGGTTGTGGGCATAGATTATCAGATGAACTGCATTTACTGATTGCTATTTTTATAAAGTAAACAGACGACGAAACAATTTTTACGCAATATATTGGCTTCACCTTGAACGATATTAGGTGAGAGCAGTCTCATTGTAGTTTTTTTAAACCTCTAAAAGTGTAAAACCTTCAACATGTTTCTACCGTAACAGAAGCATTGTAGGTTGGGCGCTGCCACCCAAATATATTTTAAAAAATTGCAGCAAATTAGATTTATTTAATCAAATAGTTTATGAATAAAAATGGTTCTCTGTAAGGTCGGTTTACGGTCGATAGTTTTATCTCATAACGTCATAAAGAAATATTGTTCGAAAAGTTGCGTACTTTTATAAACTGAAATAAATTATTATCATTATTTTGTTTATGTATATATTTTTTTCGCACTCTCGCTTGTACGCTCAGCCAGAACGTGACACTTTTTCGTGCGTGCAGCCGTTATTCATCGATTTATAAGACGTTATCACGTCAAAACTGAAAATTTTACTCCTATTGATAACAATAGGAGTATATAGTGTGTATAAACACATCGGAGTCTGTTAATACAGGGTCATCCAAGCATATACAAATGTACTCTGTGATCCAAGCTATGTGCAATTAACGGCAATAAACTGTATTGACTAAAGAGCTGCAGGAGAAATAAAAATTATATGTATACCACGCCTCTATACGAATAGGCAGGGGAAAAAAGGCAGTCAAAATTATTTGGTCACATAAATATTACTCGCGGGATGTCCTTTGAACAAGCGCCGCATTAGAACATATTTTGTGCTGTCACATTTTAAGATCTAATTGTCTGAACAAAACCGGATTGATAAACCTGACATGATTCTGATAACATGATTTGTGGATGTCGTTCAATATTTCCTTTTTATAAGTTTCCAGTAGAAAACGAGCATGCAGTCCGGATGAACTATATACTCGTTGCATAGTAAGTGGTTACTGCCGACTACCGACGGTGTATGTACGACTTTCAAGAAACTTCATATGGAACAGGGGTTCTATCTGTGTTAGACTCCTCATATGTGAGTGAGTTGGCAACTCATAATTAACGAATCGCTTCACACCAGAAATAGGTGTGGCGGCGATATTACACCGGCCGATTTTTTTTATCGGATTGAAGTAGCAAAGGAGCATGCAGACCACCCGATAGTAAGTGGTAACTGCCGCCCATGGACATCTGTAAGCAAATTCATATAGAACAGGGGTTCTATCTGAAGACGATCACAGATGCGTTGCTACTCCTGACGACTAAGATAGTCGCTTCATATACAGGTGAGCCGGCAACCACACTCTTCCAACGAAACGAAAGAACTGCTTCACGCTAGAAATAGGTGTGTGGCTGTGGCACCTCCCCGGGCGAACGACACTGGTTCTACCACCTTTCAAAATTAAATTCTAATTACATTGGCAGGCGGTCCTACCGCCTGGCGATTTAATCTGAAACATATAATCTGTGGTTCAACGCAGGTAGGCCATTCTATATGATGTTTGTTAGAATGTTCATGAGATTAGTATTTATTGCTGCTCCATCATTAAAAAAATAAACTCTTCCATCAGGTAATATGAATAAATCTTATTGACATCACATATTATTATGTTTTGTCACAATGTTATCAGTTGCGCAGTCATTGGATTCTTTGCAAATGAAGGATTTCTACCTTAACCATTAAATCTAGTTCTTATAATATTTTTCATGATTATTCCAATGTGTTGCATTTTCCTTGTCTCTGTTTTTCCTACATTACCATTATCTATTTACCTAATCTGTGTCTACATTAGATGCTGACCTTAGGCACTAGGTTATAATTTTGTACGCCCTAGGGTAGGGCGTACAAAATTATAACCTTGCATCTGAGACAGTTTCCATCAGCAGTTGTAAGATTGTCTGGAAGAGATCACTATTTTTCTTGATAAGACCGCCTGTTGTACCCTAAACTATATGACTTTAATGTTTTTTACATGTCTATTATAGTGTACAATAAAGATGTTTCGTATTGTATTAAATGTTTTATACTCCTCAATTTTAAAAGCATATTTAGCATTAACCAACAGACCACAAATTAAACCAATAGCTAGATCTTAACAGTTTATTGTATTAATGGTGAGCATGATGAGCTTGGGCAGCAGCCTTCCTCATCTGCGTCAGAACGTTGCTCATCTCTTCACGCTTCCTCTTGGCACGGATGTGTGTGCCCAGGCGACGCTTCAGGAACTTCAAGGCACGCTTGTCCTTTGACACCTGGAAATGAGTGATAAAACTTGATAAAACACATAATTCTGAATGTTTTTGTATTATCTCTATCTAAATGCCTGGAAATGAGCGAGTGAGTGATACAACTTGGTAAAACACATAGATCAGGGAATTCTGAATGGTTTTGTTTTATTTCTTTCTTAATACTGAGACAGTGAATGAGCATGCAGGCCACCTGATGGTATGCTATGGGTCTATGGATGTCTGCAATGAACCCCACCATAAAATTATTCTTGCCTGAGGTTGGCCACAGATTTATTGCTCACCTCAGTTATGTCTACTTTACTTTACTACAAACTTCAATGCAGTAAACAGCAGTGCTGTTATTCATAATGAATAGTACATATTTCTGTTTTAAACTGACTTCAAAAAAGGAGGAGGTTCTCATTTCATCTGTATTTTTTTATTAATCTTTATCATTAATACATATTTTGTAAAGTTATTATTAATTAGTGTATAGTATTGTATAAATTAATTTTGTATTATTTTCATATTACAATAGTTTCGATTAATATTTTTGTAAAAAAAAACTGAATAAATTTTATGTAAACGCTCATAAATGGTTTATGCTATATTGTTTTGATCAATAATAAATTCAATTCATTTTGGAATCCTAAAAGCTGCTATATTAATGAAAGTTCAATTGAATGTAATTCTTCCATTTCGATGTCTGGTGTAGTACATCAAAACTATGTAACATAATGTATTGAATTCATATTATCATTCAAATTAATAATGTCATTCCAAGCTTATTATTAGTATTTTACTTTGCATTTTGTGTCCTATATAATACCTTAAAAAATGAGACTTACTTGAATAAATCTTTCATTTAATATTTTTAAGCATTCATCCAAAAAAGCAACTGGTATTTTCAAAATAAATTGCTTAAATCTATACTAATATTAGAAAGCTGAAGAGTTTGTTTGTTTGAACATTCTAATATCAGAAACTACTAATTCAAATAGAAAAAATCCTTTTCTGTTAAATAGTAAATTTATCGAGGAAGGTTATGTAACAATACACTATACTTGTTTATTTTTTATATGTAGTAATGGCTGAAACCGCAGGGCATATATAATATCTGTATAGTTTACCTTCAGCAACTCCATAGCTCTCTTCTCATACTGTGCATGGCCAACCACCTCGCGGACCAGGTCTCGCACAAACTTTGAGTGCTTGGTTTGAAGCTGGAAATACAAATTAAGTAAACATTACTTTTAACTGTAAGTAAAATATGTATTTTTTATATTATAAGATTAGAGTGACACATTGTTAATTTGCAGTCCACCTGATGATAAGTGGTCAATTTTGCCCATTTGTAAACAACTTCATATTGCGTTGCAAACCCAGGCTAAGCCTACACCCGAAGGCTAAGATGATTACCTCGTTCGGGTGGTAACCACAATAGGTACATGTTTTTATGCCATCGGCATTCCTAGTAGTAAATTTAATCAGTAGTTTAATAGTGGGATAGTCTATAACCATTAGTTTTAGGGATTTTACTACGATGTAGCGTCATACGGTAATTCGTAATGTTAGATTACGCTATAAAGTACAGTATACGCTATAAAATTACGTTACAAGATATTTTATGCTACATTACAGGATATAACATGGCAATTGAATGTCTAAGTGTATTTTTTTTTTGGAGTAATATATCACAAACATAACCTTTGCTAGAGAAGTAAACAACACAATAGTACTTACACCCTTTAGCCTAGCGGGTCTGATTTTGATGGCTTTGTCTGTAATTCCCTTTTTACCGGCGGAAATCTTAGTTGTTTTGTGGCCTTTTCGCAGGCCGACTGCGATTTCAAACCTGGGAGCCATGCTGAAAATAACAAATAGGTGAACTAATGCACGTAAAATAAATAGTTGATGTATTCACTTTAACAGCAATAACTATTTTTGAAAAGTCAATTTACACAGTTTTACACGGATTAATTAGATAAATGCAAGTACAAAAATATATCACGTACTTTCCCAATTGACAGTTCTACCAAAAAGAAGTAGAAGTTCTTATTCTATGTTTTCGACAATTTGACACTTGGTTATTGACAGTTGTTGATTATACAGATGTATAATAACCGTATCAAGGCCGTAGACAATTTATATTCTATGATTCCTGACTTTAACTGTATGATAAAACGGTTATATATCAATTTACTTATTTTAGAGTTATTCCAAAAATATGAACCATTGCAATCTAGTGACGATGATTTCATAGCTTATACAATTTAATCACCAGGCTTCAAAACATTCAAATATACACGTCACTCGGGCTCTATTTTTATCTATCAGTATCTTCGATCACTAATATAGTGATCGAAGATCAGTATATTAAAGCAACAAAATAATTCAAATTCCTCCGGCGGTCATGAACAAACAGATTCACCATAAACACTAGGTCTATGGAAATTGAAAATAGTCAAAATAGTGACATTTGACATTATTCACATTATCAATAAACAAGCGTTTAAATGCGAACTACTTTGATTATATTTCTTTAATGTTAACGCAATTTATTATATGATACATACATAAATAAAATGCTTCAGTCCACTTTGTAGTGTTAAACATTTATACTTTAAGAACATAACGGAGAAATAGTTATAGTACCCTTGGATGGCATCTAACCTAAATCTTGCATATCTTCGCTTGAAATCGTAACTTGTATATCAAAATGGAAGTTGGTGCGGTAAAACAGGCGTTTAATAATGAGGTAAATGATATCTGCATTCTCTTTATTACTTACTATTGGTGGTACGTTTAGGGATACCAACGTTTTGCCACCGAAATATAGTATTTTTCAAAATTAGCTTAAAAATGTACATATAAAACCTATTGTATTTTATGAACAAAACATAACATGTAGACAAAAAAATATTAATAATTAATAATAATAACTTATAGGAAAATTATATTTCACATCTGCCAGGCGTCCAATGATAACATGTATTGTGATTATAGGTAATTGTACAAACATACATCCATGTATATTTTGAAGGATGTCTAAATGTTACAGGTCATTTTACTCAAAAAGAACCTAAATCAGGCTAAAATACAAACTATACATAAGCTTACAAGAAAAGCAAAGAATTTGGCAGAGAAGAAGGTTCCAGAGACATTAAAGGGGAAATTCAATAAAAAGGCAGATTCTGCTGTAAAAGAAGTTTTACTTATAAAGGTAAAGAACATAAAGTACATTGTTTATCAAATTGTAAGTGATTGAGATGGTAAGTGGTCACTGCCAGCTATTAATATCTGTTTTTAAAAAAACACCCATTCCCAGAACAAAACTCTACATTCAACATTCAGATGTCTGTCTGTCCGGGTATCGAACCCAAACCCAAAACATGTCAAACCGGTATGGTGACTGCTCAGCCATGTCGGTAACAAAACTCATATAGAACAGAGATTCTACCTAAAACAGATCACAGATGTTTTGACACTTGGCAATTGAGGTGCTTCATATGTAAGTGAGCTGGCATCCATCTTTTTCTCCAATAAGAATTGCTATAAGTTATAGTTGGGATATCACAAACGTGCGAACTGAGTCATAAAACATGACGTGAAAGGAATGTGACCATGCACAGATCGTTATAGATAAAGTGATGCCACTCAAATGCAGGTATAAACTTGAGGTTTAAAGACTTTTTACTAGTTTTAGAGGAACCATCCATTATCATTATTTATATCACTAGTTAGTTACTTTCTGATTGATTAACAAAAAATCTGTACCTACAGATTTCCTAAACCTTTTCTTTATAACCTGCTATTGACTATCAACAAAACCCTTCTTTGTTGTTGCACAGCACTACAAGTGCGAGAGAGAGTTCCGATAAGCCTATAAGTGTGAACAAAAGGTCTGATAAAAATGATTTGTGACTCAATTCGCATGTTTGTAATGGCTAAACTATAGACATAATTGTGGCAGTGGTATCTCTCCAGTAGAGCCATTCTATCTGTTACTTCATACCCTTATTCATTGGAAAAGAATTTAAATGAAGGTTGTACATTGAATGTACGACCTTGAATGTAGAATGTACTACATTGTACATTCAATGGACTACCACTTTTGGCTGAGCTGCCAGTTGATGTATACAATTAAACACAATTATACAGACACAGACCCGTACAGGACTGCATTTAATAATTTTGGTTATGTCTATATGAAACATGGAACCCTCAGCATGTTGGGATAGTATTTGGGCTGGGCCATGTCAATCATAACTTCAATATATCTCTTGTACCCACAGTAAATATTTAGTAAAAAACATTCAGTGAAAATACACTCATTCTAATTATATTAGTTGGTTATAAATATGACTATTCTTAAGTAATGCATAGAAATCTTAATCTGTCTGTTTAATATTTATTGTATATAAATATTTCAGAAAATAAAGCCACGGGATATTGCAAGGTTCATAGTCACACATAAAGGGCAGTTGAATCAATATTTGTATAGGCCAACAGTGGATCAAGAAAAAGCGTGTGCAAGATTACTACTTCACAAGGCACTACAAGATAAATATAAACTTATAAGGGAGAGATTTTCTAACATATCAATAGAAGACTTGTTAATGTCTCGTCAAGAAAGAAGAAAACTTAAGAAGGAGGCAAAAGAAAAACAGAAAGATAAGAAAAAAGGTAAAGGGAATGTACCAGTAAAAGTTGAAGGTGATTTGGGTGTTGAAGATATTAATATGGATGGTCAAGTTGAAGATGATGCATCTGATGATGATCAGGGTGATAATGACAGTGATGAATCCGATAATGATATTGATAATGAACAGTCCAGTGAGGATAATGACTCAATTAATGAGAGCAGTGATAATGATGATGATGAACAAAAAGTAATAGATAAAAGGAAAGAAATAGTAATAGATTCTAAAGAGCCAAGTGAATCGAATAATGATGAAGAATCTGGTAAAGATCCTAATAAAGAAATTGATACTGAAAATAGCAGTTTGGGTCAATTTGTTAAATCTGCTCCAAGCTTACCAAACAAAGATAACATTGTAAGCAATAAGAATTTAATTGATAAAGTAGAAAAAGTACGTAACACTACTGTAAAGAATAATGTAGAGAAGAAACATAAGGACAGTCATAAAAATAGGAATTTAAATACTAAAATATTAATGAAGAAATTTAATAAAGATGCATCAGAATTACCAACACAAGAAACTAAAGTCGTAGATCCATTTTTTATAACTGCAACTGGAGAAAATTATATGTCAGTGGCTGAACCAAGACAGCCTGATGAAGTTAAGGAAGTTCATAAAGAAGGTAATAGGAAATATAGAAGAGCAGTCATGTTTGGACATGTTCCTAAAGCAAAACCAAGAAATGATTTCAGACCTGACAGAAATAATACAAGATTCACTAAATTTGATGATAACAGAACCAATTTTAACGCAAAATCCGATGTTAATAGAACAAATGATAAACATGGAAAAAAGAAGTTTAATGATGATGATAATACTAAAAATAGAGGTAATTTTAATAATGCTAATGATAGCAAAAGTTTTGATGAAACAAAACCAGAAAAGTTGCACCCATCATGGGAAGCTAAAAAGCGTCAGTCGGGCATTTTACCATTCCAAGGCAAAAAGATTGTATTTGATGAGGGTTGATTTTAGAAGAATAAAGTATTGCTGTAAAATGTCTAGTATTTTTGTTTGTCTTCTATTGAAGTCTAAATTGGAACACTTGAATATGTACCGGGTACTTACGACATGTGTTTTTTAAATAATTGTGATGTAATAATTCTGTAACATCTGATATTTCGACTCACAATCAGATGCATATATTGTAATCACGCGCTCGTCAAGTAGCGGTCCGCCAGCATATTTTGTACAACGGCGACGTTGTAATTACAATATACAGTGTAAAATCCACTGTATATTGTAATTATAACGTCGATTATGATCGAGTAATGACCTCATTTCTTTGGTCCTCAAATTGAAATTAGGGAAAGTAGATGACTTTTTGTTTTTTTTCGTAGATCAAATGTCTTTAAGAAAAGAAACTATTGTAATTTTATAATCAGATTCTGAAAGCAATGCATATAGTTGACAAACGCTCTTAGTGTGCGGTCCGGTGGGAATATCCCCATGATCTTCAGTGGCCCTTGGAGGAAAAAGTGTGACGACCGCTACCCTAGAAGTACCAGTGATTCAGTTTATCCATGTACAGTTCCTTCTTCGTTTTATAGCAATTGTTACTGTTATAGGAAAGATTAATAACATGACATATGATATGCACTTACCCATATTAAAATGAATAAATCTTTTTTTATAATAATCAAGTAACAAACGAGCATGCAGTATCACCTGATAGTGAGCGATTACTGCCCCTCATGGACTTCTGTAAGCAACTTGATATAAAACAGGGGTTCTATCTGAAGTCAAACACAGATGCGTTGCTACTTCCGAGGACTAATATGGTTACTTCATATATAAGTGAGTCAGCAACCACCCCCTTCCACCGAAACGCGGGAGCTACTTCAGGCTGGAAATAGGTGTGGCGGTGGTACTACCTCGATCGAACTACATTGGTTCCACCACCTAATAATATGGAAGTAGCAAACCAGCATGCGGTTCAGCTGTAAGTGATCATTGTCCTATGGTGGACATCTGTAATGCATAGATCCCAGATAAGATCAGTGTTTTACTTGAGGCCATAGATTTGTTACCCCTGAAGACTAAGTCGCAATGTCTCAACTAAGTATATACATACTAACTACATAGTAAGGGATACCCCTTACTATACCATTGAGACCAGGACACAGTTGCGCAACTGCTTTTATTAAACCAAAAGAGACCAAGCCAGCACAGCTACTACAGCTATTTTCTAAAACAATTATTCTGTGATGATAATTATATCTGTCCTGGAATAAATATTTTAGGGGCGAAGTAGATATTTCATGGCAAACATGCACAAGTAGGTACATATTTACGTATCGCTATCGCTGCAGCGGTGTAATGAAGCATTCCAGTACCGCTGTAACGCAATTTATTGCGAGCGAATTGCAAATGCCACCTGCGTAGGGCTACCGCAGGATTTGATTTAAAAATAGGTAATATTAAAAAGTTCTACAGAATATTATTATT
Organism: Cecropterus toxeus; assembly: GCA_018249875.1. Classification (NCBI taxonomy): domain Eukaryota; kingdom Metazoa; phylum Arthropoda; class Insecta; order Lepidoptera; family Hesperiidae; genus Cecropterus; species Cecropterus toxeus. Next base: position 11,268 of record DWNE01003724.1, read on the forward strand.
ATGATGTTACTATAAAGCCCAATTGTCCAAAGTCGAAGATGCTGCAATTAGGTATTTTGAAAGTGGTTCTCCCTTTTGGTTCTATTTTAAAACATCACCGACACACCTAATTCTCTCTAATAACAGCAATGCTAAGTGCTATTGGGTTGTTTTAAAGGGTGTATTGAGAGACACATAGGTACTTATCCAAGGCGTTCCAATTTAATCCTCAGGCTTACTTTGGGTAAGACTAATCTTATCTAGGGATGTTACTACAGATATTATAAAAAAAATCATTAGCGAACGTACATAAATGTAGGTATGTACCGTCATAGATGATATTAAGCGAAATTTAACGTTTCAATAAAATAGGAAAACTTCGATGTGTCAACCCTAAATGCGAGCTGACATTTCACAAATATGGCCGTACCACCTGCAACGGCACTTACATCGGTCGACGACAAATCGCCGCTGAAATCTTAACTTGCGACCGCGGTACTGCGCCGTGCGACACTTTATACCGAAAGGAAGTTGAGTTTATGTCCCCATTCGTTTTCTACAATGATTGCGTTGCCTGGTAAGTAGTTATGATGTTGTGGGGTCTTTATGGCGTTAGTTACCTAGATATTTACGTGCATAACGTATGGTGGTTACCGACCAACGTGCTGGCAGTTTAGATTATTATGAAACTTACCTACATGATGTCTTGTTCAACATCATTTCTTACAGCTAAGGCCGGAATTGCTATACCGCTAGTAAAGTAATATAGAGAAAAATGAAACGGCTAAAGATAAAATGTCCATACAGATTTTATTAAAAGGAACTTATGTATTTTGAAGTCGAATGATCAAAGAAATCTATCCTTGGGTCAGTATCAGTTATTAAAACATCTTAGAAGGGTATAAGCCGTCTGAAAAACAGAAATGTCGTGCTTACTTAATATGCAGTATAGCACCTGTGTCGCCTTGTGCCATTTCTTTTCTTGATGTCATAGGTCGGTGACAAAATCCAGGTGATTGGCATTAGTTTTCCTGTTTAATATTGACAACATGGCGGTCAACAACATGCATGGAAGGCACGGTAACTATTGGCAAAAACCCTCATTAGGTGCTTTACCTACTGAAGGTTTTTGTTCAGCAATGGTCCTCAAAAGGCCGATGGGTAAAAGTATGAAAAGTAGCTTGAGAGAAAAACTTTTACTACACATAAATTTAAAACTACCTTCATAATGAACAATATACCAATACCTACAATATTGCGTACATTCAAAACTCATAATGTCACATTACGACAAAACCTCTGTAATTTGTAATCATCGCGAACAGATGATGCGGTGACCCGCTAATAATTCGCCGCTGATTCAACAGAGGAATGCATAATTATTAATACACATACTGCACTGACTTCTAGCGATTTACGACCGCCATATTGGATTGTTGACAGCTCGGGTGACAGATGACGCGATTATAGCGGCGTTAAGTTCACGCGCAAATTATCGTCTAAATACATGCATGGGGTCTAATAACATATAATATCATATAATTATAAATGTGATTAGTGAATATTATGAAACCACGATGTAAGTGAAACTTTTTTGTTTTTTTTTTTTTTTTTATTAAAAATTGAAATTTACATGTAAGATATAAATAAAGAATCATGGTTGTCAAAAAACGGAAAGTTCCACTTTTGAAACATGTGGTGAAAATAAGTGCATTGTGTCTGAGATTTTTTAAATTCTTTAATATTTAACTCTGTATAAGAACTACAAAATAAACTCATCTAATAATCTTGTATGCATGTAAATATTAATGTTAGTGAATACATTATCTCACTGTTTATTTTAAAATTAAAATAATTGAAACATTAAAGATCTGAATTGTAATAATAAAATAATTTTATGAAATACAAAATGATTTTTTTTTGTCTAACGACAAGTTGACGCTACTATAACATATACGCAGCGCCACGGGCGTATTACTAGTGTTTACTTATTATGGAATGTAATTGCTTAGTAATAGTAATAACAATAACTGTGTATTGTTGTCACGGTAGTAAATGGTGCTTCAGTCTGATGAACCTCAATTCAGCAATTCCTACGTCAGATTATATTGTCGTGCATGAATTACTTATTTCGTTTATCACATTTCCATGATTTAAAATGAATAAACAATTAACTGGAGGTTATGTGTGTTTTTGATAGAAACTTTATTTGGATCATCGTTATCACCAAATTGTGGTCCCACTGCTGGGCACGGATCTTCTTTCGGAATGAGAAAGCTTGAGCACAGTTTACCGCGTAGGCCAAGTGCGAATTGGAAGACTTTATATACCTTTGTAATTTTTTTTCAAAGATCTTGCAGATTTCTTTACGTTTTCCATCACAGCAAGTAATGATCAATTATTAAATGGTACGAAGGTACATCTAAAAAATCAGAGGAATTGGATTGGGATTTAAAGCCCGAATTTCGATTTAAAGGCAGAGTTGCAACCTGCTACCCTAACATATCTGCATTTTTACATCATGTTAATCATCATAAATTCCTGTAGTAGGCCGTAGCAGTAATATTTTTCATTTTGATATCTAAAAGTTTTAGAATTTTGAAAATCGAACTTAGTTAACAACTCAACATTCCTTTAATTCTGGGGCAAATCTACAGAAGATGCAAATTACAAAATCTTTAATATCTATAAGCTGCGAGCGCTATCCAAATTTTCTATTGATTCAAAAATAAATTTCCCAGGATAGTGTTCATTACACCGGTGGCGTTTTTCCGGGAATTTAAATAGGAATGGCGGGACGACATTGAATGCAAATGAGATCGCAGAACTACCCTGGGACTTATTACTGGTCGTTTTTTGTTCATTTATTAGGACATAAAACGGAACAATAAATGTTAATTATTAATTGAAGTGTTTGTTTATGTTTTTGTTTTGTTGGTGACTGTAGAGATGGAAGTGGCAGTAATTGTAGTGGTGTCGGTAGCTACATTGGCTAATTTACTTTGTAATGTATATGTAAGCAACTTTATATAGAACAGGGATTCTGTCTGATGTCGATCATATATGCGTTGCTACTCCCGAGGACTAAGATGCTCGCCTCTTAAGTGAGCTGGCAACCACACCCTTTCATCGAAACGCAAGATCTGCATCACACCGGAAATAGGTGTGGCGGTGGTACTTCCCCAGTCGAGCTACATATGTTCTACCACGTGGCAGACTGCCTCTGTTTTGTTTTAATTCATGTTATGTTTGATTTACAGTAGGTGATATGTTAATTTTCACAGTATGTTATTTTTATAGACCGCCAAGTTTGATTATAATTATATATATCAGGCATTATTGGTCTTTGCCAATTTTCTTTTATTTGCTGGTTTATGAAGACAATTTACAAGAAAAGCCTAAATATTTTTTTTATTTTGTGATTCGAGGGAATTTATCAATATTGTTGCTACATCTATTGAAGTGACTAAATGCAGTGGTGCTATTGCTATGATATTGTTTTGTGATTTAAAGAGAAAGCGCATACTCTTTTATGAAGGGCATTCGAATTGTGGAATTAAATTATTGCGCGACAGATATTTTTTGTTCATACTATTTCCTCAAAACGACCTTTAATCTTTTGGGGATATAGAAAAATGATAAAAAATGAATTTGACGTTGCGTACACAACGAAATAAATTTATTGTTTCAAAAATTCAAACGGGTCACGTTCGGATTTTAATTCTGGCGCGGGATTAGAGTGATGTATTATTAAAATAAAAACATTCTCCATTTTAGCGTTGAACGTAATTATGCGTTCGGAACGTGATTCCATTTACCGGCGCGTGACTGCGCGGACGCTGTCGGCAGTGCTGGAGGTTCATAATGTTTATAATATCATTGTTCATTATCGTTATCTTGTCATCTAGATATGTTATTAAATAATGCAACAGTCACAGTGATAAGTGATATTCAATACAGTTTCAATAATAAGGCTTAAAATTATGGAAATATGTATTAAAATTGTAGGAATATGATCGCAACTTCCGATTGACAGGTCTTTTTGTAGTTGTGTTCTGGCTTAAGCCAAATGAAATTTATAGTTTCCTTAAAGGTTGGCATATGTCTTGCTGTGGTTAGCTTTCAGTTGTTAAGCTAAAAATTTTGAAAGCTAAAAACTTTCAAAACTTTACAGTGTCACGGCCACCTGACCACTTGACCGTCAAACATTAATTGTATTAATTGTAATGATTTTTTAAATGGGAGCAACATTTTTACTGTCGATTTTTACAAAGGTATTGAATCTTGATAGTCTCCAAACAAATAATATCGCACTTGGTCCAGGGGCTCTGACGCCAACGTCTTTTTTATCATGATTTTTTTTAATGATAAATTAGTGATGAATTGCTCTATTTTAAATTACAGGCATTTCAGAAAATAGTGAAACCAAATTTGAATCGGGGAAGTATAACCACCTTACCTATTTGTAGCGTCAAGCAGGTTTGCGTTTCGGTATAAGGGTGTAGATGCCGTCTGACTTATGTACATAAGAAGCGACTACATATTTCAATTCTTTAGAATGATAATCACAACTGTTGTGATTTGGACATAAGGGTGAACCTTATATGTAGTTACATGTATCCGTGGGCGGCACGATTAGGTGGACTGCATACTCGTTTGCTATTTCATTCTTATAAAAATCTATGAGCATCTTTTAATTTACTTAATAGTAGTAGTTTGCCAGGTGGTAGAACCAAATTAGTTTGACCGCGGAAGGACCACATCTATCGCCACACCTATTCTAGCGTGAACCAGTTCTTGCGTTTCGGTGGAAGCTTGTGGTTGCCGGTTCACTTTTATATGAGGCGACCATCTTAGTCTCATAAATGGCGACGCATCTTTGATCAACTTCAGATAGAACCCCTGTTCTATATTAAGTTGCTTACAGATGTCCATGGGCGGCAGTATCACTTACCATCATGTGGACTGCTTGCTCGTTTGCTACTTATT
>DWNE01003725.1:0-16233 GCA_018249875.1 Cecropterus toxeus
TGAAAGTCCCATCAAAATCCGTCCAGCGGTTTCGGAGATTAGCCGGAACAAACAGACAGACAGACAGACAGACAAAAATTTTTTTAATTGGTTTTTTTGTTATCAGTATCATGTATATATTTATATGCATTTGGTAAAAAAATGTTATTTTGACATTACAAACAGACACTTCAATTTTATTTATATGTATAGATACATCGAAAGTTGTGGATAGAGTGGACTGATTTTGACAATTTTTTTTTTACTTTATGAAGTCGGCGCTCATATACTTGTAGGACATAGATTCGTCATTGTAATCTAACAAAATATGTTGAGCGCCGACTTCGGGACTATGTACTGTGTATGTAAGAAACCAATATATATTTAAATTATTTTATTGCTTTTTGGTGACATTGAAGTCGATTTTTATTTTTTGTTAAAAAGTTTTATTGGTATAAGTAATGTATGAAACAAAAACGACGTGTAAAGGTTTTCATGTCGGCAACCCCCCGGTAAGGGTATCATCAGCATCAAAAGGGTGCTGTCGCAATTACTCGAAAAATAAAATAGCCAAAAAAGTTGTAAAGAAATTGTGGAGAGCTTAAAATTTTACGTAAAAAGACTTTACTTTTTCCTCACTAATTTCTATATGAGGCGATCATCTCAGTCCTCGGGAGTAGCAACGCATATGTGATCAACTTCAAATAGAACTCTTATTCTATATAAAGTTGCTTACAGATGTCCATGGGCGGTAGTAACCACTTATTACCATCAGGTGGACTGCATGTTTGCTTGCTACTTCAATCTGATAAAAAAATAAACGAAAAAAAAAATAGTTTACTGCTGTTCAAAAAAATACGGGCAAAGTACAATCTACTGTTAGATACTAAGCATTATACTTGTATTACCTGTTTTATTAAAAGTTAAAAGCTTTTATTTAACTTGCAATGTTTGTATGCATGTTTGGGTCAAATCATGCAAGCTGAATTTAACCCACTTCTCAGCGTTCGATTGAGCTGAAATTTGGAGCACACCTTTAGTTCTGATGACAATGCAATTATATGTAATCAATATTGTTATAATTCCAAAATGGCCGCCGCAACAAAATGGCGGAATACATATTTTTGTCCAATCCACACAATATGGATATCAAGTCAAATAGCTTAATTTATAGAATTCGATACAGTACAAAAAAAGCTTGTTTTTAAAAATACCTTTTTATATTAACTTATTTTTAATTTTCAATTACTAAATATTCCGAAGTACATATTACAGTTTAAATATGTTATAGAACTTTTAAGGTTATCATAAAATTTTGTCTTACGAATTTCAAGCGACTTTAGAACTCGTTATCGTCTGTAGCCTGCCGTCTCGAAGATCCCGCGACTGCTTCGCAACAACAAATGCTTTGTCAAACTTGTTCGAGCGCTGGGAAAATACAGGATGTTGTTGCTAAATTATCAACTCATTGATAAAGTTTGCTCGTAAAAACGTATTTACATTAGTAATTTGTTTTATTTGTCAGCTTGATTTATTTTACTATGTAGGATTATTATATAGTAAATAAACTAAGTATTCTGGTAACTATAAACTTGACATACCATACATTTTACGAATACTTTTAACCAAAAAGTTTATACATATCATTAAACTTACAAGGTTAACGTAAACATATGTATGAATTTCATGCAACTTTAGAACTCGTTATCGTCTGCGGCGTGTCTTCTCTAGGATCCCGCGATTGCTTCGCAACAACAATAGTGTTGTCAATCTTCTACCGTGCGCTCAGATAATACAGTAAGTTGTTGCTAAATTGCAACTCATTAAAAATGTTTGCTTAACTATAAATAAAATAATATAAGAAAGTATTAATTAGGATTATGTATAATTGCTGTGAGCTCGATATCTAATGATAAATTCAATGCAATTTGTAAATATCATCAGAAATTTTGTGTTTATTTATTTATTTTTATTTATTTTGTGGACGTGTATGGTTGTGTGGATGTTATAGCTTAATTTTAAATTTTAATTCTAATACTGCTTTTTTGGCAAGACCTTGGCGCGAGCTGTAATCTTGTAAACAACATTTCTAAATAAATAAATACCTATGACTTACTTTTACTATTATTACTAGATTATGTAAACATGTGAAAATTTAGTCAAATAGTTTATACATATCGCAAAACTCACATCAAACTTTTCGACTTATGAATTCAGGCGACTTTAGAACTCGTTATCGTCTGTAGCCTGTCGCGAGGATCTCGCGACTGCAACAACAAATGCTTTGTCAAACTTGTCCCGAGCGTCTAGGCAGCCAGTTGTCAGGTATACAATACAGGATGTTGTTGCTAAATTGACTTCTGTTCTATTGAAGAAATTATACTAAGTAGTTTTAATACCAATCTAAATAGATTATATGTACAGTGTATTTATCGAACGATTGGCATTGTTATAACTTTTTTGACGATTTTACGAGGACAAATTACCGTATGTCCAGAATTTAATAAATTTTGCTTTAATAAAATAAAAATGTATCATGATTATTCAAATTTTATGTGATATACAAGCATATGTATAAAGAAAGGGGCTTTTGTAAGATACTAATTCAAAAATTAGGTATATTTATTTACCAAAATAGCCGATTTAGGAATATCCTACTCGATACATTACAGTTGGGTGCCTCAAAAGATAACCGACTTAAGTTTGTTCCAAGACTTCACTTCACTTCACTTTATGCGCCTTTCTGTTTTGTTTTGACTTTATTCTGCTTTAGTATCCGGCTTAATCTAGTTCAATCCGCTTACGGAATTCTATCAATTTTTAACGAAGCAAGTAAGACTAACGTTATTTGCTGTAATGCTACTTAAGTAACAAATTAAACAAAGAAAAGAAGACAATGTGAAAGAGAACGTAAAAAAATCATGAACTTTCTTATTTTTGAAGTAGGAAACGAACACGCCGGATTTAAACCCCTGGGGACTAAGTTGAAATGCCCCTTACTAGGTATTTTTAGCAAGTATCTATACCTTAGTAGGTATCTCTAACTTCCCACGACGTATCACCGCTGTTTAAATGTTTTAGAGTTCCGTACTCAAAGGACACCTTATTACCAAGACTTCGCTGTCCGTTCATCCGCCTGGCTCTCTGTCCGTCTGTCTGTTTGTCCGTCTGTCTGTCACCAGGCTATATCTCATAAACCGTAATAGGTAGACGGTTTATAAGATACAACAGTAAACAGAAGTAAGGGTAGCTATGCTTAATTTCAACCAATTTCTATACAAATATATTTCAGTATTTTCATATTTTTTTTTTGTTTTTGTGATAGTTCGTTTAATTACGGTGGTACCCAGAGTTTTAATATGTTACGGGTACTTACGATATGCAGTCTTTGAATTTCTTTTTGCCGATATTTCGAACCAGTTACATAGATCGTGGTCACTGCGAAATTGCGGCAAAAAAATTGCGTATCAATGTTACGATAATATCGGCTTAGGTACACAGCGACACCAAAGGGTTGTAAAAATAGTTTTTGATAAGTGCTTAAAAGTTTCAGTATGCATATATGCACCAAGTAACATTACGTACGCTTGTACAAGCTAGCGAATTTAACTAGTTTCTACTGGCCAGTCAAGCGCGAAGAGTTTATTCTTGTAAGAATTGTTTATTCTTTTCAAGTCTTACAGGGTGCAGGAACTGTACTGGAGGGTAATCCACGTAGCGTAATAAAGGGGCACTTTGGATCTCTTCAGATAAGGGAAGGTGAGCGCCGATATATCAAGAGATTAGTCGTTTGCCATCGCCGTGAGCAGGCGTTGAATGTAAAGTGGCTAGGGCGGGGACCGTATACTGTACCGATGTTTCGAGAAAGCCTTTTTTATATTAGGTTACACAAGGGCTTTGCTACCATTTATTAGAAGCTGTGCTCTTGTTGCTGTGTTCTGATTGAAAGTATGGCAGGAATTTTTATATGTGGCATTAGTAGCAAAACCTAAATCTACGTTTGATTGTAACATCCGACTTCAAGATGATAAGAGATGCCAAGCGATAACTGAACCTGGTATAATGACCGATTCAATACCTTGGATTTTTAAGTCTATTCGTCTTTTCATTTACTTGATTAGATTCACGGCTGGATATAGACCACATTTAATTATGTTAGTATGCGTTTTGGTGATTGTAGTAAGTATTCGTGTTATACAGGGTGACACTATATTTATCTGCTGGATTTTGTCAGGTAGTCATCTACTACGACATCAAATGCAACAGAGGGAATAGTGCTATTCAACACTGATATACATGATTCCAGCCTGGAGGAAGTACGAGGTTTCATATTTCCCTATCATAAAATCAGGATTTGTTTTGTAGTTACACTTAACTGCTACCTTCAATTCAGTTTCCCACGTCATTATCAAATAAACATTGAATTTAATGTTTGTCCCTCATATTGACCTACATCGATAAAACTTGTTGGTCTTTAAAAATCTCTAAATATTAGTTCAAGAACAAATGTTATACAGATGTCTAAGTTAATTCTTTATCCCTCCAATAGTTCTTTATCGATAAAAGTCACAGTAGGAACTTTTTTGAACTTGGAATGAATTGTTAAAGAACTATGCGTGTTTACTCAATATTATTCTACATACAGGTACATCCCTTACCCCGTAAGGAACTCCATAAGTTAACAGCTCGCCGGAGCCTATCATATATCAGTACGGTTGACACTCTCGCCGTCATGTCGCGCTTTGCATGTACAAGTAGAGAACGATTCATATCGCATCGCCGCAAGTGTGTGAAGAGCCCCCGTGATTTATTGTCGTGGTTGACGAATGTGCTCCTTAATGATGTTGATATTAATGTGTTACACACGTGTGGGCCAATGATTGCTAGCTTTAGTCTTGTCAGTGACTAATATTTGTAGGCGTTACTCGTAACATAATTATTGCTGTATCAGTATGTACTTACATGTTTGTAAGTACGTTTTCTTTTATTAATTCATCAGCTTTTATATAAGTCTGAAGTAGCAAACGAGCATGTAGTCCAATTGATGGTAAGTGGTCATCGTCGCCAATGGATATCTGAAAGCATCTTCATATAGAATAGAGGTTCTAGCTGAAAACCATCATAGATATGTCGCTACCCCTTAAGACTAAGATCATCGCTTCATATATAGGTGAGTCTTCATCGACACCGTTTTGTCGAAATACAAGAACTACTTTACGCTAGAAATATTTAGGTGTGGCGGTAGTTGGTCCCTGGTCGAACTACACTGGTTCTTCTGCCACATAAACCTTCAAATGTAAGCTGTTAAACTTAGCTATCCTCTAAATGGCGCCTCTCAGATAACAGTGGGTACTTGCTGTCTACTTAAGGTCGTATGTTTGTCTGGTCAAAAGCCGACCTGTACTTCATTTGCCTAGACAAAGACTTTATTAAAATACCTGTTTATCGACGTCCTGTCCTCCTTTATTGGCTAGGAATAGACATCACTAAAATATTTTCCCTAACCGGTTATTAGTCCTTTGAGCGATAGAGTTGACGCATTGTACTATAGCTGCATAACTTAAAGAGCCTTATCGGTATCTTATATAATTTCCCAAGATTCGTCAAAGATTATTTATTATTTATTATTATTATAGTTATTTGAAATTAATTGACACATTGTATTGATTTATTTAACGATATGATTTAAAACATAGTGTTAATATCGTGAGACGTATCGAGCGTATAACATTTACAAGCGAAATCTACCAATTCATCCTTGGTAAGCGTGGTCGGCATGACTCCTATTCTAAAAGAAAATCCATACCCAGTGGTTCATTAATGGATTGACTCGAACTACTCGTTAGTTCAAGTTCCTTGAAGATTGGTACTTTAATATTGTAAAGTTTATTTCTTGGGATAAAAGTAAAATGCCGGCCTAATAAAATTGAAACGATTTTAAAAGATTTTCGTTACGATATTCATTACGTGACACACATTCACGTCAACGATGACGTCATTGCAAAATCAATTATTTTAAACGTTAAAAGTGGGGAGTTAATATACTGGTTACAACGCAGTTCAAATGAGTTCGTCTGCGTGTTTCTCGTTTAATGTCTGCTCTGAAATAAATTGGGACCTGTGTTAGGGGATGGAACGTTGGATGTTTATGTTACCGATGCAGTGGTACCTACACTTCCCACTGTATTTACGAGAGGGTTGCAAATGGAAATGGTTTGATATTTTTTCATTAAAGCGTCAGTATTTTATTTAGTTTATGAGGCAAAATTGAAATTTATATTTCTGCAAATATTTAAAGAATTATGTAAAATGTACACTAAGCCAATTTTCTTTTTTAGAAAAAAAATACCCGACAGACTCGGGTCATTAAAACGTCTTAAAGAAGCTTAATTATTACGCAAAAATCGAATTTGGTTGAAATATATTAGCGTGTTTAAGCTAAATCGATATTGTATAGCTTTTATGAATAAAAATGAATTATGTAGCTAAATCTATCTAAAGTTACATTATAGATAATTTATTATATTTTTATACATTTTCCCTACACACATTTGACATTGGGGAGCGAAAAAGCGAAAGTTTATAGCACTATAAATGCTAAAAATAACTGTCGGAAGGCTCTCGGGTTTATTGTGGCGAACTGCAAACTGTTATTGCTGTCAGCCTGACTGCTTACAGCTTCACAGAATGTTTACTGCGTGCAATTTACACTTGTAGTTGTTAGCGTAAAATAGGTACATTTGTATAATATTAAAATGTTTGTCATGTATCAAAGATTAAAAATGGCATAATTATATTTGTACACTTACATTAATACGTGATGCAAAAACTTCCGACCCCCGTTTATAGATCTTTTGCGCTCGAGGTTTGTGAGATTTGGCATAATTAAATGATTAATGTACAGAAAAAATGCTGAATCGTAACCATATACGTATTGCAAGATCAACAAATACAGTAAATTAGACAAAATAAAACATTAATTGGTTGTATTACTAAGATTCTAAAACACGATATATTAAAAAAACTCGTTATTCAATTAAATCTTATTCAAATAAATCTCATGAAACGTGACTAACAAAAGCTTCTTTAATGTTTATTAAAAATATTCAATAAAATTTTATTTTGGGATACTATTACAGTATTTACCTAAATGTGTAACGGGTGCTCACGATAATTATATACATTGTTTATATTTTTATTGCCGACATTTCGTGATTACTCGTTTCATATTAAAATAGATCAATTCCGCGATGATATTAGCCTAAAATCACTAACACGGTACACAGATGCTGGGTATAATAAAAAATGTAGCGAGTTTTCTTGATTTCAGTCACTGAATAATAACACAAACAGTAAACTTTACAACTGACCATAACCTTGAGCTATGAAAAATATTTACGACTCCGGTTGAAATTAGAACGGGATGAGAACAACAATTTCAGCCAATCGATGAAGATCCCCTGCTTGGAGCCTAAATTCTTAATACCTCACGTAACATTCGATATTAAGGGGAGGGGTGAACTGCACTTAACTTTTATAGGCGAGTCTTGAGCCACCGAGAGTCGAGCCTTACGATCGATGATAACGCCGAGAGATTCATAGGGAAGTCCTGAGGAAATTGCTCATCCGCGTTTTATCATCAGATTAATTCTGCTGCTTTGTACTTTGGTAATCTATTTCAACAAAATTAAAATGATTGCAAAGAAGAAGCAATTTTTAGCACTGTCTTAACATATAGAATATTTATTTCTCGATTTATCTTAGAGGAAAATAACGCGAGGAAACCACAAGTAGGTATTTTCCTGAGTTCCAAAAATCCCTCGAAAATGCCTTCGGAAATAGCATATCCGCTTTTTATCATCAGATTAATTCGGCTGCTTTATACTTTGGTAATCTATTTCAACAATTAAGTTGATTTCAAAGTAAAATCTGTTACATCTGCACTGCCATAAGATACAGAATATTTATTTTTAAGATGTATCAATAAATAAAAATAATGCGAGGAAACCATAAGCAATAATTGTATGCCACGAGCCCTCACTTACGATCTTTGTATCTACAGAAAAAATGACACATAAAGGTGCATTTATAGCTATAAATGATCTGTATGTGTCAATTTTTCTATATATATATTTCTATGTCTAATAATCATTTCTACAAGTTGATATCAGAACTAATTAATAATAAATAATTTTTGTACTTTTTTTTACTCGACTGCGTCAGTAGGAGGGTAATATTTTTCGAGCGTATGTATGTACATGTTGCTTGTATGTATGCCCATTATTACATTATTTGCATTATAGAAGCAGACAATTCAATGTAACCGATCGCAAATAATTTAACATGAAACATGTTTGTAACAACTTTTACCACAAACTTTAATAGTAAGTACTTTGTACAAAGTAACTACCCATTTTGGCACCAATTATCTCTCTCCATTCGCCTATTTAATCTCGTTCAAGGGTTGAAGCGCACGGCGAAGTAACTAAGCCGATTACAGTATTCGACGGGCCTCTATCGACTTGTTAGCGACTGAACCCAAGTTTCTCTTGTTATAACTTAGGTCGGGGGTGAGTTCGTGTTGTGAAATGTCCGTTGCATTGTAGTAAACACGTATAAAGTCTAGTTAAAAATTTACCAAAGACTACGACGTTTTCACCTATACACAAGAAAGACAGTTATCTGAGGCATTCCAACTTAGTTCTCGAGAGTAGCCACGTACGACTATACCTTAAGCCATTTTCAGTTAAGCCACTAAACTGAGGCAGTTCGCCCAATACCACTGTCATCCATGAATCATACATCTGCAATGTTCATGGATGACAGTGATATTGGGCGCATTGGATGTTAGTTTGCTATTTCAATATTAGGAATAATCATATAATGTAAGTTAAGATAGGCTAGTAAAATTTATACATAGCACCATTGATTTTCTTGAATCCTCACACCCAGGGTCCAATGTTTAAGTCTTGGGCATTTGATTTTTGAAGTTATGTGAAGTAAGCTTTAGCTTGCCGGATGTAGAATATGGAACTTTTAGCTAGCTAAATATAAGTGACCGTTTTGCCTCGCGACTCCTCGAAACGTTAATAACAAGACATATAAACATAAGTATAATCTTAGTTAACTCAGTTGAGACTTCTTCTTATATGTCTATTTTGTTCTTCGATATTTTTTAAAACACTCTACACTCATAGCCCCACACTTGGATTTTGTCCTGTTTCGTGGGTGCCATGAACATACAAACACGAATACACAATCACCCAGACCCAGAAGCGAAATCTAAACTCATCATTCATATTTCTGTCTGGCCGAGAATCGAACCCGGGACCTACTGCGCGTCAGACCGGTATGGTGACCGCTCCACCATACGGGTCGTCAATTAAAATTTATCTCTTATTTCTAGTGTATTGGGTCCTTTTTTATTGTTTCCACAATATAAAAACACGATCACACTCATATAAAGAGTTGTATTATCGCTATACATGAACCCCCGTCAAGCACGCGTTGGATTTGCTTAACGAGATTACAGAGTGAAAAATGCCAGAAAATGTGCCATAATTAACTGAAAGTACAAAATACGTACACATTGTTATTAATTGGCTTGTTTATATTCGGCTTCCACGTTTTATAAAATTAAAGTATTTTGTAACAAAAAGACGCTTTCTAGTGTGAAAGATCTAGTTAATACTATAAGCTGGAAAATTTATGAGAATGTAGAGCAGTGATAGCGTAATGGTTGAAACACTGCCTCTCAATCGAGGGTCCGAGGTTCGAATCCCAGGCACGCACCACTGATTTTCCTAAAATGATGTGCGTATTAGAATTAAATTATCACTGCTTTACGGTGAAGAAAAACATCGTGAGGAAATCTGCACATTTGAGAGTTCTCTAAAAAAAAAGAGTACTCAAAGGTGTGTGAAGTCTACCAATTCGCACTTGGGCAGTAGTGGGCTATGGCCTAAAACTCTTATTCTGAGAGAAGACCCATGCCCAGCAGTGGGACAATAATGGGTTGACCATGTATGTGTGTTTTATACTCTTTTGTGTAAAACTACTTTTCGGTTTCTGCTGAAATTTGGTATACAGTTTACGACCTGGTTTAAGACATGGTCTACTCATTACCTTGACACACGTAACTGTAGCGGCCAGCACTGCAAGAATAAACTAGTATAAAATATTTTTTTTTATTAATTACTAGTATCTATCCGTATGAGAATAATTAGCATTTTATACAAACACCTTACGCCACAAGGTGACGTAGGTATATTTTTTATAATAATTATAGAGTTAATTATATTTAGGTTTAATTTTAAAGATATATATTTAGTTTAGCCAATGTTAGTATTCATATTTAATCTAAGTATGTAAAAATATAAGTGACATATTTCAAGTAATCCATTTACCTCAAAATTTTCATGTTTTGGTGGTTCTGTAGTAAAAAATATATAGATTATAAAGTTTATGTGACCAATGTAATGGAAATGCGAGGCTGAACTGGGAGATGAGATTATAATTGTAACTTTTGCTAAACAAAGAGGATTATAAATTTTAATTGGGTAAGGATTATGGGTCCTGTATACCGGCGAAGGTGACATCTAAAAACATTTTGATGAATAAATATTTTTAACAAGCTTACTCAAATGTCTTAACCGTTGCTGCTTACAACTTACAGTTAATTAGGAATATTTGGTCATTGTAACTTAGAAATAATCGTAAAAATACTGTCTATAGCTTTACATAACTATTGTACAACAACCTTATTTCCTCAACTGTTCCCCAAATTAAAGAATAGTTTATTGATTATAATTTATTTTATTCATTTCTTTTATTTTCCCTTCTTATTAAATTCTTAAACATTTATTTTTATTCTTGTAAATGTGTAATAAACTTCTTTGGCAATAAGTCTAACGATTTAGGTGAAATTATAAACTGCAATAATATATATATTTTTATATGTTTATAGAAATAGTCGTTACTAAAAGAAAATGTGGAGGGATCCATTAATTTTAAAATAACTTTATTTGAAAATAAGCTTAAATTAAGCTTAAAGTGAACTATATAGAAAAATAATAGAACACGAACTAGATGGAAATTGCAAAATGTTAAAGATATAATCAACACATTAATAACAAAATTTAGTCCAATTACATTTATAGGTATAATATATCTCTTTTACGTTATTCCGTTCGTAAATACAACATAATAGGTTCTTCTGAAGAATAAACAACGAATCCATCGCAAGTGCAAATCAATTAGTGAGTAAACATAAACTGCAATTAAATAACGGTTACATATGCGGAAAAATCGTTTGATGGTTCAAATTGAAATGGACCCGACGGGACGATGCCGACCTCAGTAGGGTTGGCAAAACAAGCATTTAAATAATGGGACTCGCTCAAAATAAGTACTAAAGTTAGGAACATGCTATGAGTGTTGACGACATGAAAACCATAACACACTATGTAAATAACTTCAGAGTTAAAGCTGTAGTTTTGAAATTGTAAAATTGTAAAAAATGTCTGGTTCGGTAATTACCTACTTACGATGGTAGATATATGAAGAGTTTTAAAAATATAATTGACTAGATTATTCCCGGAATTTAGCTCGCTTCGTTTACCATGGAATTAAATGTGCTAATCAAGACCATAAACATGATATCTGTAAACTCGCGCTAAATCGATTTTGTGTGTGTTAACACAGACATGCATCTTCAGAAACTTTAGCTTATAATATTAGATTATTAAACAGATTTGTTACTCTTTGTAATATATTTTTTTTATATTTATTCAGTATATAATGTAATTTTTGAACCCTAAGTCTATCTTAACTTAAGAAGGCACAACTATGTTTAACAGTTGGTTATAATTGAGCACTTGTGCTAACCCTACCCACATACATTCTACTCTGTAAATAATCCAAAAATAACGAGGTAGCAATTAAACTCAGCTTTGAGACAAACATTGGTCGCGTGGACACATCAAAGGCTGTCGTTGGAGATAAGCTCCCCGTAGTTATCCAACTAAACTGATAGGGCTTGAGATTGAATCGTAGCCAAATAATGACTTGTTATATGAATAAATTTGAACATCTATTTCGTTTAATCGTACCATGTGACGCTTATGATGCTATTTGGAAAGTGGACTTCGTGTATAGACAAATGGAAAAGTATGATGAAATAAATTCAATTTCAACACATTGCAATAGGCAATTTCTTACAGAAAAGGGGGTTCCATCTGAAGTCAACCAGGGAATAAGAAGCAACGCGTCTGTGACTGACACATTTTTTTAATAAATATGAAGAAGCAAACGAAGCAGCCCACTTGATGGTAAATGGTTACTGCCCATTGATATTTGATATAACTTCATATAGAACAGGGGTTCTATATGAAGTCTGTCACAGATGCGTTGCTACTCCCGAGAATTGAGATGGTCGCCTCATTTAAAAGTGAGCCGGCATCCACAAAAGATACAATCCCTGTTCTATACGAAGTTAATGCAGTGATCACTTACAATCATTTGGACTGCACGCTGCGGTGAAAAGGTGTAGTTTCCGTCTCACTTTTAAGTCCACGGGAGTAGCAACGCATCAATGGTTGGCCAGGTTAGAGTCTGTTCTTATCCGGGGTTGATTACAGGCGTCCATGGGCGACAAGGGCCACATACCATCAGGTGGAGATGCTCGTTTGCTACTTCAAAATTATAAAAAAGAACGCGACTGACGAGTGCCTGAAGAAACATCTGATAAGTAAATCAAAACGCAAATAAATTCGCGATGCACTTTTAAATTCACTTTCAGCCCATTTCGCATGCAGCGCTGGGAGCTTGGCTACGTGACGTTTCCATTTCCCGAATGTTGGTGGAATTTAAAAGTGTCTAAGCAAGTAATTGCTCTGCCAGTTACCGGCTACGGTTTGGTAAGCTTAGTGGTGCGGTGCTTTTTGTGACCGCGTATGGTTTTTTTGTTTGGAAAAACAGATTAACTCATTGATCGTCGATCTATCGCTATTCTTCTGTTGGGTACCTGTCCGCTCTCAGGAGGCTTAAGGTCCTACGGCCTCTTTCACGTTTCTCGAGTATGGATTGGTCTGTGAGACGTTATGCCGATATTCTTCTTAACCACAAGTAATTTAGTAACATCATAGTTTGTCTTTTATTCTTGTATTCGTGATAGACAACCTGTAAGCAAAATGCTTAAACTTAATTATCGGGAAGATTTGACTCGTATTAAAAAACTATCCCAATACAGAAATACCCATTGTGAATAAAATAATTTTTGAATTAAATAATTCAAAAGTAATTCCCAGTGTAATGGTCAAATGAGGACGCAGCGCTTAGCACTAATGTTAGGCAGAAGTAGATATGGTGCATTATTACGTGTGCGAATACTAATCTTGCTACCAGAAGTAATACGGGTAATTTGATTACCGTTGTTACTACTTTGGTTATTAGTAGTAACACGGGTAATAAAAGAAATTACCCATGTTATTACTGCTTTCAGAATGTAATGATAAATTCGAATTACATTACAAAAAAATCTGAAATAACCGCATCGAATAGTTCATCGCTCTCCTTTGGTAAGTAAAATTAGCATTAGGAGATTATTTACAATTGAAATTGGCATTTATTGCTTACATATTTATAATTAAAAAATGACTTTGAATACCTTAACCATGATGATACAGGAGACAGGAGTACTACCTGTAATTGTGACTTATTTGGATATTGAAGATAGTAGTAATACGGGTATTATTTATTTCCCACGTTACTACTAATAACTACTTAGTAACAATGGTCATAAAATTACCCTTTTTGTATTGATAGTATGATTGGTAGTAACACAGGTAATAGACCAATGGTGGAGGGTCTCTGGAGTCACACCACGAAATGTTTCACCATCTTTAATTATGAAGGTACATTAAGTTACAAAGGTGTAATATCCGTCAGCTTCTACAGTAACATAACGTAAAACTCTTTTATAACGTGTAGGATACATGATATAAAGTCGGCCATTACGTCGTAGAGATCACAGTGCGGACCGCGGGCGTGACCGGAATAACAGCTGAGTCTAGTTAGTTGACTTGTCATATCGTGGTATAGTAAGTGATTAAAAAGTATATTTTCATACTAAAATGTAGATAAGTGTTCACATTAATTTTTTTATCAAAATATGTTTATTATAACAAACTCTTATTTTTAATTAGGTATATAATTTAACTACTTTTGTATCTAAATGGTAGAGCCCTTTGCGGTTCTAGAGAGACGTGATTAGTTACAACAGTGTTCAGCGCTGCTAAATTCTGATGTAATGTGTGTGCTAAAGAAGATATACTTAATCAAGGTATCTCAACTTAGCAAGAAAAGGTACCAAGCCTTCTGTCATTGACCTCAGGTAGGACTCTGTTCCTATTTCTGGTTAAATTAAAATATTCAATGGGCGGCGCCACTTACAATTACGTACGCCAAGGTCATTTGTTGCTTCATTAAAAAAACGTGTATATAATAAATATTTAATATACCAATCTTATCCATATTCCACTAGTTGCTGCAAGACTCATTTAATACTTTTGCTTAATACTTAAATAAACGAAACAACAGACATCAAATAACAACACTACAGTATTTCAAATTTTCAGATAGAAAATATACGATCGTTTACAACTAGTTAATCGCACATCTTTAGCGATAAGGTAGTTCCTTAAGTAAACAGTTAATTGTCCGTTATATATCATTTAAGTATATACGAAGATTTAATAGTACTTATTCTTCACAGACGTTATGATGCAGGAGATGGAGCGATGATGTTGTCCTGGTAGAAAGATGGAACATTTCACTATCTTAGGTATGTTTATATATCGTCCCTGTTCCGAGATCAACATAGTGCTACAGTATTCCCGGCTTGAAAGAGGCGACTAGAACGGGACTTGTGGGGTTGATGATATGATGGGGTTATGGGATTGACGATATCAAACTTCTCCCACTCTTGCCGCTCAAGAGTGGGAGAAGCTCGATGTAGGGTCCACTCATCCCCGAGTCCTCTTCGCAGCGCCGAGGACGACCATCGGGAGTATTTTAGTGCGGTAAAAATCCCACATAACCCTGCTTCCGTTAGCAACAGATTCAGCAATCTCTAAAATTGATCTGTACACATACAAAGAAGCGAAATTAGTATTTGCATAGCTTCATTATTTCAGGAATGTACGTTAGTGATACATTTATATTTTTTCTGCGGATCTTTGGTGCTTCTTTAATCATCTTTGTATGTGTCTGATACCAAAGACACATAGATTCTTAGTATTATTTATTTCAATTAAATCACTGATAATGATTATTTAATTTTATAGATGTACGAAATTATTATTTTACTTAACAAATTTTAAATTTGACAAATACAATTAAATATACATTTGGATTCCAGGAAAAATCCGCTAAGTTACCTTCAAATATTAGAAACTTCCGGGAATGTTCTTGCAAAAATAATGAGTCCGTGTCATTAGGAGAAGGATGTCAGAATATCACCTCTGCTTACTTATGAATAAAGGCGATTTTGGTGTATTTTATTTATCAGTAATTCCCCGTCACAACAGTAATAATGCCAATAAGATGAACGTCATGCCGTGAGTACACTCTCCTGATTTATGACTTCATTTTCCTTCGGGAGCAGCGAAATTACGTACCTTTTGTTGGAATTTATGTTATCGCGTACAATAGACGGAATATTCTAATGGTGTATTTAATTTTCCGTGTAAATCTTCAGGGTTTTAAGTGTGATTAATTAACGCTTTTTAATTTTGGTCGCGTTGTTAGTATTATTCTGAGAAATTACTTATTTGAAGAAGGATATGTTGTTATATGCGCTCTTTACCTAGTATAGACTCAATATTTTTAATTTTTATTTTTTTATATAATGTTTCTTTATTTTAAATTTAGTACTTTATGAATTGAACATAATAAAAAAGAAATACTGAACAAAAAATGTATTGTAATAATTATTGTTAAATTACATTAGATGAAATTGACGTATAAGTAATATAATTAGATTGACATAAAAATGATATTTATATTAAATATTATTCTGACTGAATTGACATAAAATTTAATTTAATTGTATTTATAATAATTGGAATTGGAATTAAACTATTAACATACATATATTTATTGAAACCTTGAAATAAAATAAGATCGTAACTTAGTGTATTGCAACCGAACCTAATTATTATCGATACTTATATCATTTAATTAATTTAATATGTT
>DWNE01003726.1:0-16233 GCA_018249875.1 Cecropterus toxeus
AACTGCTTCACGCTAGAAATAGGTGTGGCGGTGGTACTTCCCCGGTCGAACTACATTGGTTCTACCACCTGGCGAAGGTAAGTTATGTTATGAATTTACAAAGTTACAACGATGTTAGTAAATTGTTCTAGGATTTGTTATACGTAGTTAAGGACACGTCTACTCTCACGGAACGTCCAGCGCCAGCTAAACTAATTAAGAACTAAGCTCAATGCATAAAGCTAAGCTAAACTGGTAATAAGTAATCCGTCCGAAAAATAAGCTAAAACTACGTTAGTGATGGTCTGTTTGCGTTACAACGTTGAGTTAATAGTATGTCATGGAAGAAGAGACGAGCTATGAGCAGAGTTTAGAGGAGTGAGGGGCGCTTAGTTAGCTCATGTATTAACGGATCGGACTACAAAGCTAAGTTAGTTCGACTTATTATTATTATTATTTATTTCAGATAACATAGATTTATGTGTTAGTAAAGGGCATTAGAACTAACGTTAGTAATAATACAATTTTAATTATTGCAAATGAATAAACAATACAGCGTTTATAGAATGACAAAATAAAAAAGTAATTTAAAAAACAAAAAATAAGTTACCACGTTATCATTCTCCTCACAAAAGACTTTAATATTGGGCCTGTGTAGTCCCACGCTATGGGTTTAGACTTAAATGGACTGTTTTACGTAGCTTAGCTGGCATTTTGCAGTGAACGCACATGTATGAAAAACTGGCTCATCTATGCGAACTAAGTTAAGCTGACTTAGTTCAGTTCGCGGTAGACGATCGGCTTTATTGTATTTGTATAGTCACTTACCTATACTTTGGCTGACCCATATGCCGAGCATGTCCAGTTGTAGCAGTCTATGGTAAAGGCTGGCTCCGTGGAGATGGTTCATGAAGAGGTGGTAGAGGAACGAGCCGCACCAGGGCGCCAGCGCTCCCAGGAGGTGGCACAACGAGAGGAACCACGCGCCGCCGCCGCCGCTGCCCCACGGCAGCAAGCCCGGGAGGACAGCTAGTATGTAAACTAAAGATACACCTGAAACAAAACAGATATCCTTTGAGTTTATGGTTTAAACAGGTCGTTTGTACCCATCAGCATGATATTTAAAGATTATTATATTTGGTAACGTCTTCAAAGGCAGTAGCAAAGGGTAGCAGTGAAATAATGAGTAGTCGATAATGAAACTGTTCATTAAATTAAATCATTATCCGTTCGTTTTTCTAACATTAAGAGTTCTTATTTATTTTATTTAACATAAATCCCTAAATATATACTAAAACATTAATAAAAATGAAATTCAACATAAGTACCTACAGGGTTTATTATTTTTAAATTACTCTAATTAATATAAAGCGATGGTTTAAAAAATTGCGACATAATAAATTAATACATGATCTCCGAAAATAAAACTAGAACGTTTCATTAATCTTAAAACCGATTAATTTCAATTAGTGGCCGCTGACGAGGGCAAATATTGGAATGAAGTATTATAACCCGTCAGCGATCGATTTATGATCACGCAGAAAGTGGATCTAATAATTTATTTACTATTGTATTGTAACAGTAATTTATAATAGACTGCCTTATCGTACTAAAATAAAATATAAATGCTAAGGGTAAATTGTGAGGATGTAGGTGCTTACAGGTGTTAGAACCAGTGTAGTTCGACCGGGGAGGTACCACACCTATTTCTACCGTGAAGAAGTGTGGTTGCCGACTAACTTATGTATATATGAGGCGACCATTTTAGTCCTCGGGAGTAGCAACGCAACTGTGATCGACTTCAGATAGAACCCTTGTTCTATATGAAGTTGCTTACAGCTGTCAATGGGTGGCGGTGACCACTTACCATCAAGTGGACTATGCTTGTTTGCTACTTCAAACAGATAAAAAAGGTGTGTAAGGTATTGTTTCACGCCCTCCCCCCTCCCCCCTCTTTTTCCCCTATTTGTAGGCGCCATTTCTAAAAATATTAAGCCTATGTAACTCTGCAAAACGATTCTAATAACATATACGTCACAATCCGTCAAGCCGTTTCTGCCGTAGGACGTGTCAAAGAAATTGACATACATACAAACATACATACATACAGTCGAAAAACATTACCCTCCTTCAGACGGATAACAAATGATTCAACAACGGATTGATGATAATTGATTAGACAAAATAGGATACATTTACGAATTGCAATCGGTTAAATAAAATCGAGAAACGATCGATCATCATAATTTATATCGGCATTATATGTTGGTTCCTATCGTTAGCGCACATGATCCGTTCAGCCCGCGTTAATTAATCAAGCTGACAAATTAATCTTCATATTGCGAGTTCTAGACAAAAGCGGCAACATACTGAACGGTGGATAGTGTTCTACACTAGAATAGAAGCTAATTGATGGTATTGTTACTATTACCCGAGGACACGGGTAAAAGGTTTTTTACCCGACTCCGTCAGAAAGGTAAAGTTATTCGAGTGTATGTAGGAATATTTTGGCACGTTCTACAGATCAAACGGTTTGACGTATTGTGACTTATGACATATCATTGGAATCGTCTCAGTTTGCAGAATGACACAGGGTATATAAAAAATGGCGCCCCTAAATATAGAAAATACGGGAGGAACGACGACTTCTTCTAACGGCAAGATAATATTTCATACCCATCAAATGAAAACTAGAATATTACAAACACATTATTCTAAAGTATTTTTCTAAACCTACATATTATTTATTTCTGTAATGGTTTATTTATGTTACACTATTATGTTATTATTTCAATACAAATTCCTAAAAAGCGTTTAGTTACATAGATTATTAAAAAAAAAGAAAACAACATAGTGGACTGCAAATATTCGTTTAGGCATTCGCTTAGGGTTTATTATTTATTGTTATTAAGTTCTAATTAATGTTAGTAATAATTATAAATTAAATATAAAATACAGTTATTTTAATAGCAGCCTTCGTTAAAATGAATCGCTTTTAAGATTAATGGAGACGGCTTTGATCCAATGATTAATGTTTGAAGATCGTTTACTAAAACTAAATAGAATGCGATATTGTGAAGATGTTTGGCTAAAGTACACTTAGTTCATTGAACTTTGCCTTTCTTGAGACATGCCAGGCAATAATTAAGGTTTTAGGCCATTCAGACTAAAAGAAAAATCGGAAAATAGGTAAAGAAATAAGCCTAGATTTAAATTAAGATAAAATGAAAACACTTGTGATGCTGGCATGAATGATTAATAGTTCTTAGAATTTTTCCCAGACAATATTTAGTTAAAAAAGTACGTGTATATATTATATTACGATATAATCTATATATACATTTAATTAAGCAATAGCGAGCTCGCGGCATATGGGCATTTTCGCTACAATTATTTCTACAGTATTCTAGTAAGATAGATTTTGTTCTTTGTGATCCGCGATTTTAGTAATTTTCATTTTTGTTGTTTAATAATATGAAGTAGCAATCGAACAAGTAGCCCACCTGATGGTAAGTAGTTACTGCCGACTATGCACATATGTGAACAACTTCACATAGAACAGGGGTTCTATATGAAGTCGACTTCCCGAGGACTGAGATGGTCGCCTCATATAAAAGTGAGCTGG
The DNA here is from genome assembly GCA_018249875.1 of Cecropterus toxeus. NCBI lineage: Eukaryota > Metazoa > Arthropoda > Insecta > Lepidoptera > Hesperiidae > Cecropterus > Cecropterus toxeus. Next base: position 3,605 of record DWNE01003726.1, read on the forward strand.
CAACCACACCCTTCCACCGAAACGCAAGAACTGATTTACGTTAAAAATAGGTGCGGCGGTGGTACTTGCCCGGTCGAACTACATTGGTTCTACCACCTGGTAAGTGGTTGGTTGGTGATATCTAAAGGTGGCAGTAACAACTTCATTAGGTTTTCCTTTTAGTCCCTTTCGCATGATATTTTTTAATAAACGGGCAAGTAGCGTGTAGAAGGCAAGGCAAGGCCTAAAAAAATCACGTGATGTTTTTTAACAATTCTTAACTCGCCCCTCACCCTTGATGACAAGGTTTAAGACTGACCCCTCCCTCGCCCGAAATCGCGTGTATTTTTAAGTACCTACCTAATAAAATCTTCTTTTTTTTTAATTTTATTCTTTATTACTTAGGTATAGGTTTTAAGCTCATATTATCGCGGAATTGATACATTTTAATATGGATCGTGGTCACGTTGAAACTCACCGTGACCACGATCCATGTAACTGGGTCGAAATATCGGCAAAAAGAAATTCAAAACCGCATGTCGTGAGTACCCGTAACATATTAATAGGTATAGGCTATTCTAGAAAATTAAGGACTAAATTTAAAAACTCTAAATAGAAGATTGCAGGGTATTTTGTGACTCGGTTAAGAAATCAAAAAATAAATACACGTAATATCTTACTACACCCCCCTTCCCATCTTGTATTTCGTGATTTTTGCCGAACCCTTTGAGAATTCTTTTTTTGAAGAATTCTTAGATGTGCAGGTTTCCTCACGATGTTTGTCTCCAATGATAATAATATTCTAATAGGCACGTTTTTCATTTTAGAAAAATCAGTGGTGCGTGCTTGGGATTCGAACCTCGGACGAAGAGAACGACTTTCAACCATTAGGCTATTACTGCTTAATGATAACGAGTAACAATAACTTCTAAGGTTGAGGTTATACACCGGTCTGACACACAGAGGGTTCTGGGTTCGTATGGCAACCTTTTAAGCGATGAATGTATTGTGTCCTGGGTGCTTTTGCGTGCTCATAATACAGAGGAAACCTGTCGTAATGGGAGACCAAAAAAGTTTTCTATCTTGAATTTTTTTTACCCGACTGCGTCAGAGGGAGCCTAATGGTTTTCAAGCGTATGTATATATGTATGTATGTTTATTGTATGTTTATTTGTATGTTTGGCTATTTTTTTGGCACAACCCAAACGGCTTGACGGATTGTGACTTATGACATATCATTAGAATCGCCTGAATCGTTACATAGGCTATTTATATTTTTAAGAATGGCGCCTGAAATAGGGGAAAAACTGAGGGGGAAGCGAATTTATTTTATTATCACGGCAATATGGGTATCAAATGAAAACTAGTAAATTGACCATTCTAAAAAAATAAATGTACTTTTACTTGATTATTTTCACAAAAACTCATATAAAGCGTTAAGTGTATCATTGTGAACAAACAAAAAAATTAGCTGTCGTGTTTTTTGTTTTAAAATTTATAACAATGTTGCTAGTTAAGTATTAAGATGTCAAAAATATTAGAATGATGAAAAAGGCTTTTTTAAAAGAGGGTGCGAAATATCGGGGCGAGGGTGAAATATATGAATTGTTTCCGAATAAAGGGAGCACGTTTGATCGTTACGTTAACAAACTTTGTAGGTATACTTATTTTTTTAGTTCCATTTATTTTTAATTAAAAAAAGATTTGACTGTGGACGAGTTAACTTACGATTGTAAATCTTTGTACATGAAAGACATTTTGAAACTTATGATATGACGACCCGCGTGGCCGAGCGGTTACCATACCGATCTAACGCGCAGTGGGTCCCGGGTTCGATCCCCAGCCGACCTGAATGATGAGTTTAGATTTCTGTTCTGGGTCTGAGTGTTTGTGTATTCGTCTTTGTGTGTCCATGGCACCCACGACACAGGAGAAAATCTTAGTGTGAGGCTATGAGTGTAGAAAGCGTCTAAAAAGCGGCTTTTTTTTAAATACACTGCACGGATGTTCTATTATAATTATCTGTCTTACATACTCGAATTACAGCATTGTTTTCTACAAATTGCAGCGAAATTTCGTGGCCTCATACGTTGGAACACATAATTATTATTTGTTATAAGTATTTATTTTCACGTGACGTCAGTACTCCCTTTGTTTTCAGACTTTGATATTTTAAAAAAGAGAACGATATAAAAAAACTTATGATAACATATACGAGATTAAAATTTAAATTGCCAGGTGGTAGAACCAATGTAGTTCGACCGGGGAAGTACCACCGCCACACCTATTTATAACGTGAAACAGTTCTTGCGTTTCGGTGGAAGGGTTTGGTTGCCAGCTCACTTTTATATGAGGTGACCATCTCAGTCCTCGGGAATGGCAACGCATCTGTGATAGATTTCATATAGAACCCCTGTTCTATATGAAGTTGCTTACAAATGTAAGCAACTTCATATATAACGGCAGTAACCACTTACCATCAGATGGGCTGCTTGCTCGTTCACTACTTCATATTTAAAAAAAAAAGCGATCTGGATGGTGATAATCACTTGTACCTCCAACGGTTAGCGAGTAAAGCCTAAAGTTTCACGTAGCGAAGCACGGTACTTAAGCTAGTTGTATATAGTTTTAGCTAAAATCCCGTTCGAAGACCTTGCCCATTGTATATTGTTGCGCGAATTATAATCAAATCGCTTGTCGGCATGGGCACGCAAGGGACCGCGGTAACGACCTTAGCCTGGCACACGGGGCCCACGATAAATCACTTTCGCTACGCTATTTGCCTTTCGATTTTTACGGAAAAACAAAGACTACACAAAATAAAATCGTTGGAAAGAAACAAAGAAAATATGTCGGAAAGGAAAGTCGGTACTTTAGTTTCTTTTCAAGTACGTGCTCCACACACATAAATAGAGATAAAGCTAGTAATATACTTTAGAAACAACACTGCCACTGGTTCTAGTGTGGATTGACCGGGGTGGTTAGACCGCCGCACCTATTTCTAACGTGTAGCAGTTCTTGAGTTTCGGTGTAAGATTGTGGTATCCGGTTACTTCATAAATGAGGCAACCATCTTAGTCCTTGTTAGAAGTGACGCATCTGTGATGGACTTCAGATAGAACCCCTGTTCTACATTAATTGCTTACAGGTGTTCATGAGCGGCAGTAGCCACTTACTACCTTAGACTATGATTGTATATTCCTCCTTCTAGGGTGACAAGAAAAATTGGTCATCCTAGAAGGAGAAATATACAATGTCCGTGTGGATTCAAAAGTGAGTAAGAAAGGGAAGGACGCGAAAGGTCATTTATGTACATGATTTAACATTTTGGACTTGGGAAGCTATGCATCTTAGCACCCCATCCCTGGATTTTCCAAATGGTAAGAAACATCGAACGTGGTCAATAGGCAGTGACATACAAATATTTCGAATGTATATATAATAAGTCGAATTCTCCTTTTATAGGCATTTGACAGATATTCACGGGAGTAATCGTTTAGTGGTAAAATAGACTGCATTGCCGTGTACGACTTCAATCTAATAAAAAAATCGTATGAACCTAACACGGTAGTGGAATAATAGCATACGGATAAGTCACATAAACTATAAAGAAAATAAGCCATTTAAGTATGTACGTGCGTCACTCAACTCATTTAAAATTAAATACAGCACAGCATGGGCGAGTAACATGCGAAATTATATCGATCACGGAGTCGCCACCCTACAGTTAGATGTGTTTACATTGATTGTAGGGCTCGCACCCTTGATAAACTTGCATGTAGCCCTAATTGTATAATTTAAACTTACACCATTAATTATTTATTTGAATAAATAAAATTGAATAAATAAAACTCATTTTTTTAAAACAGAATATGAAATACAGATTTGTATGTTTTTATTTATTTTTTGCTTATTTTGCAAATCAATGACCTATTTCCCATTTTGTTTTTCAGGTTTTTGTTCCATTGTCGCTTAACTCTCCTATTATTAGGCATAATAGGAGAGTTAAGCGAAAATGGGGAAAAAACCTTAGAGAGATGTACTAATTTAGTCTTCAGGGTTACAGGATAGGTATACATCAGGTATAACACGCAGATGTCGCCGGACCAGAGTCCGGTTCGTAGAGATTTAGGCCTATCTGCTGTTGATTACATATACACACTCACCACCGTTTCAATTGCAAGATTGTTTGCAAATTTTATAATATATAAAATCTCAAGTATTTTTTATGAAGAGTAAAGAGTAATTTACGTAGAAAATGCATAAAGCTCATATAAAAATGTATGTTGTTAGTCTGGCACACATCCTTCCGCTACGAGAGAACGCCATTTTGTTATTTCACAAGTAGCTTTACACCAGCCCTTAGTAAAATTTATATGAAGCCCTCAGCTTGTATTAAGCAACAGTATAAAATTTATAAAATATACATATATTTTGTATTTATTAAAATCCATACCTAATTGATATAATACCTTCACTGTAAATAACGTTCTTGTTGAATGAATAAGCATGGTAAGTGAGAGGTGATGCAGAGATCGTCGCCACCCCTGGACATCCGTGTCTAACTTCATACGGAACAGGGATTCATTTAGAAGTCAATCACAGATGCGTTACTACTCCTAAGAACTAAGATAATCGTCTCTTCCACCTAGACGCAAAAGCTGCTACACGCTGAGGTAGCTGTAGTGATAGTATCTTCCAGGTGGAACCTTACTCATTTTACCACCTTGTAAAATAGTCTTTTAAAACAGCAGAAAGATGTTTAAAAGAAGGCAATCCTGAAGAAACATTTTAGAAATTATATTTTTAATACAAATTAAGTCTAAAATCTACTAGTTCTAAATTCCGAATGCAACAAGTATACAAAAAGTGTTTAAGTTTATCAAACATACTATTCTTGTGTAAACTACTTTGAAATACTTATGCTTTGAAAATTGCAGTAGTTAACTATACAATTGCACTTAAGTATTGCGTTCGTCAGGAAATTGACATTGGAAATTTCTTTGCCATTATAGTATTGCAATTATGTAAATTGCTGGGAAAAATACATGCATTGTCTAGGTTATTAACTATTACAGATCACATAGTAAGGAAGGCACATTTTTCACAAGAATAAGATAGCAAATGAGCATGTATTCCACCTGTTGGTAAGTGATTACAATGAAATGTTTTTATTTTTTATAGGCCTACGGGGAGCTTATAAATTGTCAGTTACAATTTTTTTCTTATACTACCACCGGATCGGAACACGAACACAACTGAGAAGATCCGGCAAGAAACTCGGCTGGTTTGTCTTTTTTGTTTGTATAATATCTTTTTTTTTAACAATTTGTTTTTTACATAGCAATTAAAGATAGCTCCAGTATCTTGCCTTAAATTTCACTGAACATGAGGCTTGTTTGGCAAATTACTGCCATGAATATCGATATTTGAAATATTGGTGTGTCAACAAAGTATCTTTTTTTGTTGTCAAGGGGGAACCTTCAAAAGATATCCGATACCGTGGGAGCGACGCCGGGTTGTGTAGCAGTGGCCACACGGTGGCCGTCCTCGATGCTGCGAAGAGGACTCCAAAATCTTCAAAGGAACACTACTTCAGTCCTCCAAGTGCATTGCCCTATCGGACTCCACCCAGGTGAGCGGCTTGGCCTATCGCACCGACTGTATGCGACTACACATACCGTCGTTCTAGAAGTACCTGTCTGGACGGTTCGAGCTCCCACTCTTGCTACCCGCAACCCAGACCCCTTTTAGTTGCCGCTTAATACAGCCAGAGGATACCTTAGCCCTATTCTGATGCTGGAACTATGGCGACGCGGCATCGTTAATGTCGCCCGCAGTAACTCCGAACGTGGTCAGCGCGGTCTCTGGCACGTTCGGCGTATTCCTTTGCAGGCATTACGTCGTTGCAGAAGGTCATACCGTCCCAGGCCTCTCTGCGCTGAACCATCGCCGCCCCGATGGCCGTCGGAGAAAGGTCCGCCGATGAGAATCCGACGTCGACAAACTACCGAGGTAAACGAGAATCCTGGGGCCGCCAGTGTTTTTACCTTGATATATTTAAGCTATTTGTATGCCATGCTATATTTCGTGCGTAATTTCTATTCATTGATTTACTATATTTAGTACTCTTAGAAGTTTCCCTCACAAAATATATGAGCGTTGATTATGAGACGATAGTATATAGGTACTTGACTGAAAATTTGCTGATGTGACCATATACATGATATTTATCAAGTATCACTTTTACTGTAGTACAGCGCGCTCGTTTTCTATAAAAGACGAAGAGACTTCGGCTGAGTGATATAGAAAATAATATTTTGTAGGCAACATTATTGTATATTTTTTTCACCATAGCTTACAGCAGTGATCAGTGATAGCCAAATGGTTGAAACTAGACCTCACAATCGAGAGGCCGAGGTTCGAATCTCAAGCACACACCACGGATTTTTATTGTAAAATTTAATTGTCACCGCTTTACGGCGTAGGAAAGAATCCTAAGAAAATTTTCACGCCTTAGAATTGTCTGAAACTCTCTTAATTTAAGAGGTCTATGCCCATCAGCGGGACAATAATGACGACGTACGAGTAGGTGCCTTACAATATTTCATAAACCTTCATTGAAAATATACTTAAATAAATATATATTTTTGATTTCAGCTCTGGTTCAATGGTTTCATTCTTCACCTATGGCTTCACCTATTTCTAGTGTGAAGCAGTACTTGCATTTTTTTGGAAGTTTATGGTTACCGGCTCACTTTTACATGAGGTGAGCGACTACCAAACATCAAGTACTGCATGCTCGTTACCTATTTTAATCTTAAAAAAATGACACAGTTTAAATGTTTGAGGTTAAATGTCATCAGAAAAGCAATTGTTCCAGTTACAATTGTCAGCTGTTTTGTATGTACGAGTATATGCAGAGTACGGAGGTGGAAACAGCGCTATTGACTTTCCACCCATTGTTTGGACTCCAACTGAGATACTGCGAAGTTACTAAGAATTATTTATCTTTATTTTTTATTCGTAAAATATTTTCTTTGCGATGTTCAATTTGTATATCGATTCTCCATTTCATATTAAGAAATTTACACAGACATGGGTTTACTCCGTGCACGTTAGGGGGAAAAGCTATAGCTTTCTACGCCATGTGCGAATTAGTAGACTACACACACCTTTACGAATTTAGACGTGTATTTATTTTCAGAGACAACATGTGATAATACATTTCATGTGTCTATTTTCGTTTTTTCCAAGGAAAACACTTTGAAAAATCAGAGGTGTCGTGGGAAGGATGTTATGCGCGATTTGACTCCGTATAATTCCGGCGACCGCCCTCATCACCGCGAAGAGGACTTCGGGATCTCCAAAAGAACGCAACCGTACTCCTGTCTGAGCACGGTGTCGCGTCGCACTCTGCCTAAACGAGTATTTGCGTTCATCTTTGTAAGGGTATGAGGCCACATATATCGTCTTTCTCGCGATTGCTGGCTGGGCGGTTCTAGCTACCACGCTTGCCGCCCGCAACCCTGGAAACGCCCTTTCAGTCGTCTCTGACGGGCAAGTGTCTATCATACTTAATATTCAAACTACTACTTGACCAAGCTAACTAGACGAACGGGAGGAATGCGGTCCCCCTCCCCGGTCCCGACTCATGCCCTGCTCTCATCCTAGTACCGTTCGTGCCTAAACTCCCTAATCTTATATGATTTACTATTAATTAAATAAATAAGCACAATTAATTTGTTGTACTCATTAGTTTCTGTTACAATGATAACCTAAATATTAAAAAAAAAGACGTTGTTAACGTTAAACGTTAAGTATAAATTATTAAGACAGAAATTTATTAAAATTTACATTTCCTTGAAATCAACATTTTACAAAAAAATCATTATTGCTATTGTATTTTGTCATTAGTACTTGCATTCTTGCGAGTGACGTCATGTTTGACATTCGTCTAGTTAGCTTGGTCGACTAGTACATGATGGATAGATGAATGGATTCTAAAGAAAATAATGATAAAGATTAACATACGAAGTTACGAATATTATAAATGCGAAAGTTTATGAGGTGCAGTTTTTCTTCAGTAGATCGGTGTCGATGCCGGTTCACATATACATGTGGCGACCATCTTAGTCCTCGAGAGTAGCACCGCTTCTGTGACTGACTTCAGATAAGACCCCTGTCTTATATGAAGCTGCTTACAGTTATTCATGGGCAGCAGTAACTTACCATCAGACTCATGTTCGTTTTCTATTTTAATCTGATAAAAAAATACTTAACAAAATTTTTCAAACACATTAAAGATACAGCGATAGGCTTATCTAATCTAGTGATTAGATTCGGAATTTGGATCCAAGTCAAGCGGTAATCGTTTGCTAAAAACTTGAACCAAGGTGAAGGCTGAAGCACGCTAGGTCGAAACATTGCTATTGATTTGTAGCTGGGATCCAATTTACCAATTCTTAAAAGCTTCTTTGTCGACAGTAAAGACATGAGAAAAAAAACGTACAAAACTGCAAGGAAATGGGCAGTATTTTTGCTTGGATTCTGGAACTTTTTATTGCATTCGTTTATTGTGTGCGAAAAATAATCTGAGAAATTGTATGGCAAACTAATCGATTTGTGCATTATTTGAGTATATTGAAGAAAGAAGAACGCAGCAATGGGTTTACAATTAATTCATTACAGCGTTTATCAATTTTTACCTTAGTTTTTTTTCAAAATAATAAGAATAAATGGCTTGACAAAATGTGTTACAACTTATCATTAGAATTGTGTCAGTTTGCAGAGTAACATAGGCTATATATTTAAGAAAAAGGCACTTGCTTATAGGGAAAGGGGGGGAACGGGCGATTTTATTTAGTATCATGACAATAACGGTATCAAATCAAAGCTAGTTAATAGACTATTTCAAAAATATATACACATTATTTATCAGACTAACATGTCTTTATTTTGACGAAAACTCATAGAAAGCGCTAAATTTAATATAATATTACAAATCATTATCCAGGTGGTAGAACCAATGTATTTCGCCGGGGAAAGTCCCACCGCCACACCTATTTCTAGCGTAAAACAGTCCTTGTGTTTCGGTGGAAGGGTGTGGTTGCCGAATCACTTTTATATGAGGTGACCATCTCAGTCCTCGGGATTAGCAACGCATCTGTGATAGACCTCATATAGAACCCCAGTTCTACGTGAAGTTGCTTACAAATGTCCATGGGCGGCAGTAACCACTTACCATCAGGCGGGCTGCTTGCTACGTTAATTTATATATATAAAAAAAAATCATAAAAAGAACCAATGGACTATTAATTTCAGTTTTAGCAATCGGGATTGATCTACTTTGGTTTTCATATTGTTTTCTTGTCCAATATGATACAATTAAAAAGGTATCCTTCTACATAATGCTTAAACTAGCAAATGACATGCCGTGTTAAGTTGGTTGTGGAGTTTTATAGATTGTTCATCATCTAAAATTTTGTACAATTGTGCAACGATGATTTCGCTTTGTTGAATTCATGTCTGTATCTCCCTAGTACGTTTGTATAAGAAGTGAGAGAGCCACACCGCAGCGGAAGTAGATAAGCGAGAACGTCCTATCGCCATATATCCGGTTGCACACGTTTATAACATGTGCATATATAGGTGCACACAAAGATATACTATAAAGTCAGTAGCAAGTAGTTTTGTACTTAGACCGGGTACACCTATTACTTTTTCACCGCCACACCTATTTACTTTTCAATTAATTATTTTTTTTATTCATTTTCTTTTTTTTATGCAGTTTTTGCGTTTTGGTGGGTATGGTTGCCAGCTCACTTATATATGAGACGACCATCTTAGTCCTCGGGAGTTAAAACACATCTGTGATCGACTTCAGATAGAATCCCTGTTCTTTATGAAGTTGCTTACAGATATCCATGGGTAGTAGTAACCACTTACCATCAGGCGGACTGCATGTTCAATTACCAAATTCAAGTCCAAGTAATCTGTAAAAAGAAAAATATGTAGAGTTTCTTTTTAAAGAACAGTATGTACACAAAAAGTGGTAACTGTAATTTACGCCAAATTACAAAAAGATTAATTTCGTTTAATCTAGCATTAACGAAACATCCATTAACGTGTGAATATATACTAGTAGAATTATAATCTAGAAAGAAATCATTTACTAATTAACATTGTATTTTGAAAACATTACATTTGCACAGTTTCATTCTGTCTTTTACAAAACATGTTATACTGTTTCAAAAACATTACATTACAGTTACACAATTTCATACTATCTTTTACAAAACGCTACAGGATGACCTAGAAACGGCGGATGTATCCCGGACGTGTCTGCTACAAAATACTACTGTGTTCCCACAGACACAATTTTGGCTAAAATTCTAGGCATGTTAATTGTTTCAGTCACGAAGTTGAAAATGTATATAAATAGAATGTTATTGTTTTGCTAGACGTTTATTTATGTTTTGGGTGTTGTAATTATTAATGTAGGTGTTTTTTGTAATAATAATATTTTTTTAAAGATAGAAGTAGTGCATGAACTGTATAGTTTATCTAATGGTACGTGGTCACTACCGCCCATGGACAAGCAACTACATACAGGCTTTGCCCCGTTCTGTCTGATGTCAATCACAGATAAGTCGTAGCAGGTCGCCTTGTACGATTTTTTTTACAAAAATTACAACCGACTTCAGTGCTTCAAAAAAAAGGAAAAAATAATTTTAATACATGTTACTTTAGTACATATAGTAATAATATATATAATAATAATATAATAATAATAATACATATATACATATAATAGTCCCGAAGTCGGCGCTCAATATATTCGACACACATGTCGTCATAATCTAGCGTAATATATCATGATTTTTGTGACTATGGGACCAAACGGCAAGTATATCCTACCGAATGAAACAAAAATTTTCGCAATCGGTTTACAATAGGAGGAGAAATCGATGTACATACATAAAAAAAATCCAACCGAATTAATAACCTCCTCCTTTTTGAAGTCGGTTAAAAATGAGCCGACAACAACCATCCAGCGAAACGTAACAGCTGTTTCACGTTAGAAATACGTTCCTTTACCTTGCAGAAATACCGTCTAATCGTAAATGGTCACAACCATTTATCGATACCGGTAACTGACTCCATATAGAACAGAAGGTCCACCTAAAATTGATCAAGTGCGTTGCTCTGGAAGACCAATCGTCGCGATCATGTTTAAATCAGCTGCGATCACCCCTTGCATCGAAGCACAACAACTCTTACACACTAGAAATAGAAGAGTGGTGGTGGTAACACCCTAATCAAATTCAATAGGTTCTACAAATTTCTGTCTGAAGATGGTAGAACCTCATTGTGGTTCGACTCCGAAATCACCACTGCCATGTCTATTTTTACTTAATAACAGACAGCAGTGGTAAGAGCTACTGTGCTTTGGTCTGAGTGTAAGGGATACATAATTACGAACGCCTTGACGTTAAAATTTATCCTCAGGAGGCGTAACGCATTCGTTTTCAATGTTTGATAAGACTGATCGTTCGTTTTAAATCGCATTCGTTTTCAATGTCTGATCTTATCTGGGGTAGATTACAGATGTCTATGGGCAGCAGGAGTCATTTTCATCAGGAGGATCGCATGCTTACAACTTCAATATTATTAAAAAAAACGAGAGTCTTACTGAAACACTGACTCAACTCAACATAAGGAAGTGCATTGTTGAATGTTCCTTAAGTCCGAAAACAAACCTGAACTAAAACAAAACTGAAATCTTGCACTTACGTCATTACAAAATATACAAAGACACTCATTAAATGGATCACGCGTGGAATCATATTAATGGCAAACATTAATTCACTTTGGTGTCACGGAATCTGTCGTGTCTCGAATGTGTACAACGAAGTGGAATCAGGAGCGTGACCCACAAACTGCGAATGCCGGATGCGGGCCGGACGTTCTGCCACAAAATAACCGCTTGCACCCTCATGACATTGACATAATTTTGGCAAGACACTCGTAAGTTAACAAATCCACTTAGTACTTCTTATTTAGCTATCGGTAACAGTCAGCGGCATTTTTTTACGTTTCAATCACGAAGTACAGTGTTCAATAAAGTATATTTCGAGTATATTACATTTTTTTCGTTTTCAATATGAACTTTCAACTTCTTATCGATAACTTTGCATTTAACTCTTTATGATAGTGCCACTAACAATTGGGATATACAACTTGAAAGACAAGGCTCATTTTTTAGAAGATTCGTCATTAATTTAAGTGGAAGGTACTCGATTGATATCAACACTTTATCGATAAAGTAACTTATTCTACATCTGTAGAATGAGTAGCTTCATCGACAAAGTGTAATATCGGATGAGGTTCAGACACTTTGACACAAAACACTGCTTGCTGTCCTTTCTCATGACGCTGACGTAATTTTGGCAAACAGACATTCGTAAGTTGACAATCCCACTGAGTTAGTTTTATGCAGGGATGTTATGAAAATAATATTTTGGATCTGTAGACGGATACAGACATAGAAATAATATTATACCGGCTTCGAATCCTTACTAATATTATAAATGCGAAAGTAACTCTGTCTGTCTGTCTGTCTGCTACTTGATCACGCCTAAACCACT
>DWNE01003727.1:0-16231 GCA_018249875.1 Cecropterus toxeus
TGTCCATGGGCGGCAGTAACCACTTACCATCAGGTGGGCTGCTCGCTCGTTTGCTACTTCATATTAATAAAAAAAAAATAGGTGTGACGGTAGTACTTCCCCAGTCGCACAAATTGGTTCTACCATCTAGTAAATTCTCGTGCCGCATTTACCTAGCGCGTTGTCAGCAGACGCATGGGTCCAACAAGTTTATTACCCACACCTCGCTGCAGCTGCTAAAAAATTACTCCACTCTTTCCACGTCGTGAAACTTTTAAGTTATTTCCACACTTGTACATTATTCTACTTTCACAAGATATTCGCGAAATGAGATATTCAGTGGATGCTGATATAGACAGGTATCTATATATAATACCGTAATTTTATTAGCTGACGTATTGAAATATGAAGTTTTCATCTGTTGTAGATGAACTGTATGCCTATGTTTTGTTTCATACTGTAGAGAAATAAAAACGAATTTAAAGTACTCCTATCCTATTTGGCGTGATACCTCTTATTAGTATTTAGATTTCAGATACAAATCCTTTGTATGAATATGGGTGTACGTTTATACGAGATAAGTCTAGACATGATATATGAAAACGTTTTTAAATTACTATGATATGAATCAAAAGTTTACTCATCCAAGGTCATTGTACTTAGCATGGTAAATCTTATCTATTATTTTGTAAGCATGTCAATAGTTTTATCGCTAAGAATAACAAATACATACAGGTGAACATATAATGCAACCTGCAAGAACCCATATGTACTCTTAATGCAGACATATTAGACTTTTCTCATAAAGTTTCAGGACAAATTACGGACGTGCTCACTGTAGGAAATTACAGAAACCCTCAAGTGCAGTTGGCGAATGGTTTCGAATTCAAACAATACTCGCAAAAAACAGGCGCTCTTACAATTTCAAGGAGGCATTCACACCTTGGGCGAAGCACCTCACAAACCTGTCACCTCCACGACTGACTTCCAACCTCCTTGCTAACTTAACTTTGCGTCTACAATGGCGGTATTGCCAAGATACAGAGTCCATTTAGAACGTGATGACTGTAAAAATAATTTGGTTATTGTGTATTTAATTTTCGCTTCCAAGGAAATGCTCGTGACATTAAGTAAATGAGGAAATTAAGGAAACATTTCAGGACTCCACGTGCTATACGGAATATTATATTTTACGAGTGTTATAATCATTATAAAACGATTATTTTTATTTATAACTTACGACTACGTACGCCCTTACTTGTGTTTATATTTTCGTAAATTCCGGTTCCGTGTTAATTGATATTTGTATAAAATATGCATATAATTAAAATGTAGTTTTATGTTTATATTTAATGGTGTTTTACCGTGTAGTCCTACGCAATGAAGAGATATTCTTATGCTGAAGCAAGTCATAAAAAGTATACGAGTAAATATTATTTTTATTTTGATAAAATATTTGAAATCAATAAATGTATTGAAAAAATGTATGAAACTAACAGTGTAGACTCGCTTTTGGGAAAGTACAAGAATGTATTGAAAATGGTGCAATTTACGATAAAAATCACTCAGTTAAAAATGCACATAATTAATTGTCTTCAACTGCTATCAACCGGTCGTAAAAGTGTTGTTTTAAGTCAACAAGAGGGATGCGCCCATAAACAATTCAATGCCACCGTTCTCCGACGATCTGTATGACTCGTTACTGATGTAGTTGCTGGATGCAAGCCTTTTCATGTTTTCTGTCGGGCACGGATCTCTTGATATCTGTTTGGAGTATATTCTACAACACTGTTCCAATGGGAATTAGGTAATGGAGGTACGTTTAAAGTTCAGTGTTGGATGTACGTGCACCTCCTGCCTGCAATGAAATTTAAATCACATTAAAGGAGCGCTTGAATTTTTTGTTCTAAAGTAGAAATATGTGTCATCCATATGCAGGTCATATGTCTTACCAAGTCTGGGTTTTGTTACTAATTATCACGCCTGATACACGTGTTACGTACTACAGTAGGTGATGATGTTACACAGGAAGAACATGTTCAGGGCCGTCTTAGTCTTTGTTCGGGCCCTTGGGTACACAAGAATTTGGGGCCCTTTTAGAATGAAAAGAAATCAAATTATATTTTTTTTTCCTATGATCTGCTTTATTATGGCTAATCAAATAAAGTTGTCACAAAAATTAAGGGGTATTAAAAAAAAAAAAAATTTCAACGAGCTCTCACTCCGAAGAAAATTATTGTACAGTAAAAGAAAAAAAAAAACAAAACAAAACCGACAATATCTAATTCGACGACCAAAAAAAAAACGACAACGTCTAACTTGATGACCAAAAAACAAAAACGACAATATTTACCTCGACGACAAAAAAAAAAAATAAAAAGACAATATCTAACTTGACGACCAAAAAAAGGGAGAAAAATAGTCAGTCCTTCGTCGCCCCCTGAGGATGGGGGCCCTGGGCACTGGCCCCGTGTGCCCTTATGGTAAAGACGGTATTGACCATGTTGCGTATTTTCTACGAAATTTACGAAAAGAGATTGAGTGGTGCTATTCAAAATCTAACCAGAAAAAATACATGTGTGGCGGATCTTTAAATAAGACCGTCTACCATTAACTACATTCTTCAGTAGATACATTAGAGATATACCAAGATCCAGTAACCATCGTGTTACCGTCTTAAAAAAATTGAACAATATCATCAGGCAGTCGGGGTTATTAACGAGTGCCGACACCTCCGCCGCCTTGTCGAGGAAAACACTTTTAAAAGTTCTACCGCGTTATTAATAGGTTTCAACGTAGTCGAGAACTCAGTGAGGGGAGGTTATATTATCGGTAAATCAAGAGGATGAAGATAAATAACAGTGTGTAGTGGAGAAGAATGAATTCGGCCAAATCGAAAAGGTTTTTTTTTTCATGATATGAGAATAAAAAGTTATCATCGATATAATGATCGTTATGGTTCATTGTTGAAGCTAAGATTTAGGTAGTTAGTTATTTAGTTAAGATTTAGGTATAACAGTTATTATATTAATCTCAGCGTGGTTCTTATATTAAGTTACCAACATTTTCTTAAATTTCCATCGGCTCTACTAATACTCTTCTTACACTAAAATCACATCAGAGTCGAGACATCAATGTAACAAAAAACCACGAACATGTATTTAGAACTTCCATGACATGAAAAACTAAGGATCATCTCATTGTGATGTTCGATATCGATACAAACAATAGTAAAACATCCCTTAACCCGAAACACCTTGCAACGATGTAAAAATTAAGAGAGATTTTTAAAAGTCGGAGAGACGGCCGAGTTAGTGACGCCACATTAATTCCCTGTCGATTACTTCGCGTTTCAAAAGTTCCGGATAAAAAACGCACCTGAAACTTGCTACTAATGAACGTGGAATGACGAGCCTTATATTCAGTGTGCAGAAACATAAAAACTCTCATTTTGCTAAACATACTTAGTTAAGTTAAATTATCAATATGTAAGTACTTTATGATAGACATGGTTTAGTTGAATATGTGATAGCGAATTTTTGCTAAAAGTTGCGAATTATAGCCACATGTATATCATATATTGTTTTATAACCTAATTATGCTTCAATAGAATTGTAACAAAGGTCTGAATTACCTAATAAATGAAGCATTATATTGAAGTCACACATATTTCTAGCTCTTCTTGCGCTTTGATGGTTACGGTTGCTGACTTATTTTCATATGAGGCGACCATCTTAGTCCTCGGTAGCAGCAACGCATCTGTGATTGACTTGAAATAGAACCCCAGAAGTTAGTTACATATGTCCATGGGCGGTTGTGGCCATTTACCATTCGTTTGCTACTTCAGCGTTATAGCAAAAATATACTTAAGACTTGGTTACGCGTTAGAAAAACATTTATTAAACAAGAGCGAGTCCCTTGTCCAAAGATCGGAACGTTAACAAATCAACGTCTCTGTCGTTTACCGCCGGCTGAGTTTTCAATTTGTGCCGTCTCACCGTAAGTGCGGCGTGCGCGCTGTGTGTCACTGCCACCGAGCTACGAAGAATGTGGCTAGGTTATTGAGACCGCCTAACCTAAAATATTGACCACATACTTAAATATTATATGAAAATGTGTATTGGAATCCAACGGTTTAATGCCGTCTTCTTCAGATTATCCTGGTCGGATTCAGAAGGTACAGGACCGGTTGGTGTGGCGCCGGAGGCCTATGTCCAGCAGTAGATGGATGGTGTACTGGAAGATTCGTCCTGTAAGGAAGGAAACATTCATTTTCAGAATTTGATTATAAATGATGTTGTAACCTGATAATCAACAGATAAGAAGGGTTAAGGAGTCTCGTTTCCTCCCTCCCCTCAAAGCATGGACAAGAAAAACAAACAATATTCAGATAGGAGAATCTTTTCTGCTTTCTTTTGACAAAGTTGAGTCTCTTAACTCTCTTAGTATAGGATGACTAAGAACATCAGACCTTTTTTTCGTTGATAAGCGCCAATGGGCTCTCCCAAAGCAATACCAACAAAGCTATAACTACTTCCACGCTGATAGTATTTTATCGTTCAATTCGATTTGAAGTTTGGTACAGGCGGTAATTCCTTAAATTTTGGGTGAACTCATTTGGGTGAACCTTAAAAGTACCAAAGGCCATTTTTTACATTTATTATTTTAGATTTTTTTTTGTTTAAATTTAAATGTGTTCTACACATTTTTAGTTATTTTTATCCTTCCAATTAATATCTGTTTTTTTTTTATTGAAACGTGTACGTTAATATAATGTTTTTTTGTTATCTATATCTAACATGTATGTGTTATACTATCATAATTAATAATTGATATATTTTATGAACACGTTTTTACCGTGTCCGTGGCTTTGTGAATCAATGTCCAGTGCATCCGAGTTGACTGTGTACACTAATGATAATTTATCTGTTCGCATCGTCTACTGCGCTGGAACGCAGCGATCTGCTGCATCAGCACTACAGCAAATAAACTAAAGTGTACCTGTGGAACTACTACACTTGTTTAAACACTTTTGTGTTTCTATCGGCCTTATTTAGGAACTTTTTGAGTCAGTTTTTAGTCAGGCGCAAGAGAGATTTGGGATCTTCTCATGAGTAAGTTATTATAGAATAATTAATAGTTAGTGCTATTTTACCTATTGCTTTGAGACTAATTGTAACATATTCGAGATGGTTTGGGTACAGCAGGTATTTTTCATTTTTAAAAGAAATTTTCAAACTTGCGTTAAATCTGTTATTGGTCACTTAAAATATATTCTTATACAGAATAAGTATATTTTATTTTAATATTATATATGTTCTTAGCATGCATGTTTTTGCGATCTATTAGCAATTGTCTTTATTTAGGTTTATATTATTTTATTTTAATTAAAATGTAATATCAAATCTCATATCATAACTAAATATCTTTGAATGTCTAAAAGCAGGAAAACATAGTATCAAACAATATCTTTGTGTACATATGTTATCACAATTGGAGCGAAGAGATTGCTTTATAAAAGTTCGACGTCTCATTTTCCATTTCCGACGTAAAATTCCGGTAAAGAGCGAGTACCAATAACTTAATAACAGCGAGGTGAATAGCAGTTTGATAATGTCGTAAAAGATCGGCGGCCATCTTGAGCTCGCGTAAACCTCTCAGGGCTCTTCAATAATCCGGACAATAAAGAAAAATTCCAACCCCCTTTATGAAGAGGTAAGTCCTCGACAAATTGTGTCCAATAAGAGCTGTGGAGTAGCTGTTTGCTCTTTTTATTTTTGTGGCTTCTTTTATCGAATATTCTACCGTGATTAACTGTAGTATTTTGTGTTGATTTTTAGGCCCTATCCATAGTTCCTATATTTATTGGAAGCACGAGATAGAGATGAAAATGTCGTAACTGGTTTTAATAGAGTTTTACTACCACATGCGCTGAAACTTTTGATTCTACTATGTAACGGATATTATCAATTAACACTGTTAAAATCAATTTCAAGAATATATAAATATAATCAAATATTACGGTATTACTTTTAATAAATTCATTCTGGCCACGCAATTGTGTATATTAATTAATATTTACGCTTAGTAAAGCAGTAGATGAGTTAAGTAGAGAAATGTTTGTAAGGGTGGTATAACTTTAGTCACATATAAATGTCTCTTATTTTTAAGCTTTCCCATCAAACTTTGGATAATTTTGTAGGTAGTAGAACCATTTATGGTTCGAAGCCGGAAGCTGCACCGCCACATCTATTTTTGCCTAGTAACAGTGCTGTGTTTTGGTCGAAGGTGTGCTAAGGGAGACATACTTATCCGTTTCAACGTAGTCCTCAGAGGGTAGCAACGCATCTGTGGCGAACCTCAGGTAAGTCTCTGAACTTATCTGAGGTTAATTATAGGCGGCAGGGGCCACTTACTATCAGGTGGACTGAGGTTCGTTTACTACTTTAATTGTTACAATATTTAGAATCTTTATAAAAAAATAGAATAAACGTAAAGCACGCAATAAATTGTAAGTCATCCGACATTTTGGCTCCATACTTTTCTCTGTTCCTCTCGAAACTGGCGCGTGTAACAGACGACGGTGCAGGTAAGAACGCATAAGTGGATTGCCTTTCTGCTTTACATGCAAATATTTTGTGCAAACGTCCCGTCTCTTACGTATTCCTATCTTTATGCGCCCCATTTGAGATTCTGAAATAGCTATATTCTGAGGATTGGTGTATTTGATTCGCTTTCATGATTTGTTTAATGGTAAAATTGTAGTACATATCTAGATAATTTATTGGGTTTATTTGATTATTTGTTTCTTTTTTGGTTTTATTTTAGTAAGTACTCTCATTTTTAATAGAAAAGTAATTAAAGAAATAATAAACGTCATATATTTTAATTGCGATTTTTAATCTCTATTCAATAGAACAGACGTATTTTTTGTAAATACGATACACTACAACTATTCATTATGTTCTTGGGGCGGTGTTTATCATAAGTATTTAATCAGATATTTATTTCAAACGATCTTTGACCTCTAAATCTATTCACTACAATTAATGTTTAGGAATTTTGAAAAGCCTTGAACAGCACTGAAGTACGTAGTTCCTAATTGATTATATTATACCAGATCTTAAAACCTTGTTTATATTGGACTATTAGTACCCTAATATTCCAATCACAATGCAAAAGTAGTGTAAAACAAATTAAATTAAAATCATTTAATATCTTTTTAGCGAAAATTAAATAGTAATGTGTCAATGTCGTACGGGAGGCGCACGGGTTTGGAACTGCGCGTTGAAGCTCGTATAAAATAAAAATAAAAAACAAGTTCTTCGGTGGTTCCGTGGGAAGGTATTCAATAGGAGGTATAATGGCGAATAATCTTGACGGATGATAAGATCTCCGTGCACCGTCCGACGGATCATGCATGATGGATTGGAGGCAGATTCCGTGCTGAATGGGGCTGATCGTTTCTATATGCGGATTATTGTGAGCATTCTATTTCTACCGGTATGCTTAGGGCGATTGATGACGATTTTGGTAGCTTTGTGATTAAATCGATGTGTCTCCTTTGTTTTTCTTTAATTGCAAGGAATTTTTCATCTGCTGAGTTCACTTATGGTAGGTATGTGATCGTTGTCGTGGACACACTTATATTTTTGTGTAAGATTGAACTAGCAAATGAGAATGTAGTACACCTGATGGTAACTGCCACCCATGGGCCTATAAGCAAGGTCGTATGATACAGATGTTGCTCCCGGAGAGTAAAATGGTCGCCATAAATAAAAATAAGCCGATCATCACACTATTCTAACCCAAAAACTGTTTCACGTTAAAATTAGTTGTGGCGGTGATACGTTTGAATCACACGTCATCATGTAAATAATTTAAATTCAAAGAAATGTACCGAGACCTCATAGGTTTGCAGCTGACGTTATCCATAGGAGCTTTGCTACCCCTGAGGACTAAGTAGAATGGTTCGTTTACATGTTTCTGCCTTATACTCCGCATATCAGAACACATCAACAGTAAATGCTGCAAGTCAGCAACTGCAGTCAAAACTGTGCGCATCAGAGGTGTCATCGCATACAAATCCTTCCTTCCTCCTATAAATATAACTTTCGATTTTTGATGACTTTCACTTTAAAAGTTGGTGAAAACCCCTAAAAGGTGTTAAGATATTACAGTTAACCGTTATAGAGTGAAAATTTAATTTATTCTTTAATAAAGTAAGATAATTAATAATCAGTATAAATGTATAACTTGAAGCACATAATTGCAACTAACTAATCCAAGTGAACCGTCCAAGTGTATAGCTTTAATCTCTGACTCTATCTCGTCTAAAGCCCATTAGAGGTCACCATATCACGTGCCGCTTACCTCCAATTGAAGGTAGATTTAATTGTCCAAGTCGCTTAAAGCGTCTTAAGTTTGCCACACAGCCCAAGACCACTAGGGCGCTTTCCAATGCTCCCGACACACAACATAATTTACATGCAAAAAAAAAACTGTGCAACAATTATTTCGATATTTTTTTACTGTATCTTAGTTCATTAGTTTATGATTGTAGTATTTTAAATAAATATTAGTTGGACGGATTTGCTTATAACCTATAAAACCACTTGTTTTCCTCGTAATATACTTTTTCAATAATTTATTCACCAAACTATAATTTACTTGAAGTAACATGTTGTAATAAAAATAATATTTATCTTATAAACGCATAGAAAGGAAAGTTTGTAGGCATATCAATTTTAAAGTTATTTTAATTTAAGTAATATTATTGTAAATCGTAACCCATTGGCAAACCTCACCGTGCTCTAGAAGCGAGAGCGCGGGGCTAATAAAGTCTCATCATTACTTCGCGGCTAATCTCGCGCCGAGCGCGTCCGTGTGAGTGCACCTTAATGTTTGCGTGTAAACAACGAGCTGACAGCGGTAATGTCTTAAGCAGGTTCTTACATAAAAATGTTTTTATCTTGTCTTTGAACATTGTAACTATAGAAATATGGCCTGGATTTACCTCTGCGATGCGTTAGTCCTATATGTTGATATAATTTATGTTTTTCAAAAATGTTCTCGAAGGAGTTTTATGACGTTTTACTTAATATGACTGCCGCTCATATACTCCTTAATCAATTCTATACATGTTTTGTCTTATCGAGGTTGGTCACAGACCTATGACCCCTGGGGAGTAATTTAGAACGCCTCGAATAAGTATGGCTCCCTTACTGCCCACTACGACCAGAACACAATACGCTTTCTACACTATAGCCCCACACTTGGAATTTTTCCTGTGTCGTGGGTTTCATAGACACACAAAGACTAATACACAAACACCCAGACCTAGAACAGAAATTTAAACTCATCATTCATATTTCTGACTGGCCAGGAATCGAACCCAGGAACCACTGCGCGTCAGACCGGTATGGTGACCGCTCCGCCACGTGGGTCGTCAAATAAAACAAAACAATACAAATAAAAAACAATACAATAACACAATAATCCAATAACTGCACTGCTGCTGTTAGGCATAAAAGGGTATAACAACAGTGCCACCGTAGTCGAATCACAGCAGGTACTTCATCGTAAAAATCTGCTGTACCCGCTCATGTTTCTTGCTTTATACCACACGTCTCAAGCGGATCTTGGCCAGACGGACGGCTTTAACTAATCTTATTATAGCCGGCGTTTAAGGCATTGTGTGGCAGGAGGCGAGGAAGGCCAGGTGACTTACATTCCTTGGAGGGATGTTGATCTTTGTTTTGGAATGCTTAAGCTTTAGGCTTCCGTTTTAGTAGTACGGCTGGACTTTATCATTTCCGCGTAACTATTGGATTAGGTTATTCTTACTTTGAAAATGATTAAGGCCATTAGTTAATTACGAATTGATGTACGTAAATTGTATACTACCTACTTTTGATCAAAATATTATAAACTGAAAAATATAGGTTCAATTACATTTTTTTTGTTCTCGGTTGCGCGATTGTTTTTGCCACGATCTTGCAAGACGTGGAATGAACTTCTTTGTATGGTTATTCCCGGAGTTCTATGACATGGGTTATATTGCTATGGTGCTCAAAAAGACACAATGTATGGATGTCCTTCCTTCTTAATTATCATTATTTGTTTTGCTAATCTTTTGAAAGATCTTACGTACATTTATACCGGGTGTAATTGTTAAGTGTGCACAGGCGATTATTTCGTAACTATTATAGATATCAAAAAACTTTAAACTGATATCGAAAGTACTTCACCTAATGAGTAAAATGACAATAATAACTTTTTAAAAATAAAACGAGAAATATCAAAAAAAATGCATTAAACACTCCCTTACATTCAGTATGAGATAGTAGAAAGGTAGAAAGCATAGAAGAGTTACAGAGTCATGTATGTCTTGCAATTGCTTTAATTACTCCGAAAATTTTAAGGAAAATTCATTTAGAAACTGTAAATAGAGCTCGTCGTTATATTTTGCACAACGAGGACGTCACTTCGAATATCTGCTTTGAATACAAAATTTTGTACTTACAAGAAATAAAGTGTATGGGAGTGTTTAATGCATTTTTTTTGATATTTCTCGTTTTATTTTTAAAAAGCTATTATTGTCTTTTTACTTATTAGCTGAAGTACTTTCGATACCAGTTTAAAGTTTTTTGATATCTATAATAGTTACAAAATAATCGCCTGTGCACACTTAACAATTACACCCGGTATATTGTTTTAACTGTCACTCTAAAATTTTAATACATGTATGTCCCGTCGTGAAGCACAAGTACTTCAGCTACATTTTTATAAAACAATTCGAAATCAGTTTATGCCACAGTTTTCACCTTGAAATATTGTTTTGTAAAATAATACCACAAAGTTGTACCAACGGCGATGGTATTGAGAAATCGGACTGATTTTTCTGCATCGAAATCGTTATCTAACCGATTCGTAAAAGGTAATTCTAAGACTAATCGATTGCTAATCTTAAATTATAACTTTGTCATGCTTTAATACCGTATATTTCACAGTAGGCATTGCATTAGTTACGTTGCTTTTACGACTTTCTGTGCCCTAGTTGGAAAGTTGATATCTAATTTACAAAGTTGTTGTCTATGTGCGTGTTTAAGAACTTCTTGTTGGTTTTCGCTAACTTTAAAACATTTTGGAGGTGGTAGACATCTTTACAGTTTAACTGAAGGAGTCTGTAATTGGTATACTCCAGTGTATTTCAAAGCTTACTATATGACATGGACCTCTTCATATAACGTAAAATGAGCTCTACTTCAAAGAAAGCTTGCATGCATTAGCATTGAATGCATTAATTAACGACTCGTCTAGTGTTGCAAATGTCCATAGGCGATGGTAATCGTATATCATCTCGTGATGCTTTGTGATTACTCCCGCCGGCTGGATTGTAGGTAATCCTTATATCTAACATTAAAAATGATTACATGATATAAGACAGCGGACTCAAAATTTATATCATAACTTTTTTAACAGATTGAAATAACAAACGAGGATGCAGCCCACCTGACGGTAAGTGATCACTGCCGCCCATGGACATTTGACAAGGAACTTCATATAGAACAAGGATTTTATCCGCAATCGATCACATAGACGCGATGCTACTCCCGAGGACTGAGCTGGTCGCCTCAAATTAGCTTATTCTAACTAGTTTATTCCCGAGATTTGTTAACTTTGGTCATGTTTACCATGATAATGAGTATGTGTTAATTCAGGTCATAAACTGCAACCCGAATTTCACCATAATCCAAAAAGCCGTTTTTGCGTGAAAGAATAATAAATCCTCACAAACTTTCAGCTTTTTAATGTTATTAAGATAAACGCTATCGTACTGTATCTGTAAGATCATGTTAAAAAATCATAAGGCGCATTAAAATATATACTTCTAAATAATAATGATAAAAACAGACAAAACCGCTAGTACTTGTTAGTCAGAGCATAAATTCGTGTTAACGTCTAGAATTTAATTTCAAAATGCATTAGCTCATTTGCGTTTCCAGTTTGAAACTAAATACTACAAGACTGCGAATGACCACCGCCGTGAGTGCTTACCGCTTGACTAAACATCGAGCTGATGGGACCGGTTTTGTAGCCACAGTTTAGCACCTTCGATACTCGCTAGGTACGATTTTAGAGTTCTGTGTCTAAATGAAAGTATCAAATGCCCTTAATTTGATTATTTTGTACAACAGTAGATCGTTGATTTTATTTGCCTAGTGTATAAGTAAGACCTATACTAGTTTATTCCCACAACTCCGCACGTTCAGTCACATTTGCCACGATGAAGCGTCTCCTACGTGTTGATCTCCGCCATAAATTATTTGTTTGTAAACTTTTTGCCAAATCCGAAGTCTAATAGTTTTTGCGTGAAAATGTAACAAACACACATATGAACATCCTCACAAACTTTCGTATTTAAATATTAGCAAGATAAGACTTAGACTATTTCCAAAATGCTGCTTCATGCTGTAAGTCTGCCTTTTATAGCTTATTTCAGGTAAGCGAGAAAAGTCAGAGAAGAAAAAAATCGACTTTAAATAATCTTAAAAACCATAAAAGCCCTACCTTTTTTCCTATATTCTTCATTCGTCACTTACTTCGTTTTTTTATCTTCTTACTTTACCATTAGTATTTTATCGATACACAGATTAGTATTTATGAATTTAAAAAGGTTCTCTTTAAGCCTTAAGGAGAAAAAGCCTTAAAGCAAAATGATAACTATTTATTATTTGTCTCGTATTTAACACTTCTACATTTACATATTCAAAGCGTAAAGTAAATTAATGTTAATCTTGGCTTATACATGTTAAACACATCAAACTGTGAAACATTACCACTTAATTACGTGTAATGTAACCGGAACGACCTGTTCTTATCTTCAATATTACACCACAAAATCAGTGATAAGTTACTCTTCTTCGTGTTTACATTAACACGTGCTACCTATTTTATTAAACATACTTATCGAATGACGACGGTGCTTTGCACAGAATTTTTTTGATTTTTACCCGACTACGTCAGAAGGAAAGTAATGTTTTTCGAGCATATGTATGATGTATGTATGTTTGTATGTCCATATCTTTGGCACGCACTACAGTCCAAACGGCTTGATTATGACGTATGACATATCATTAGAATCGTCTCAGTTTGCATAGTGAATAGGCTATATAATTAAAAAAAATGGCGACTGGGAATAGAGGAAAAAGGGGAGAGTGACGATTTTTTTCAATTATGACAATATGGGTATCATGAAATGAAGGTTTGTTTTCATGTTTTTAACGATGTAACTAATTTAGTATCTCTTCATTTTAAAACGATACCTTCAATCAAATTACTTTTGATACATTAGCGATCCTATTTCTACGCATTTTACGTAAAATAGCAAACTAGCATACAAACCACCTGATGGGATATGGTCAATGCTACCGTTGTACATCAGTAAGCAACCTTACAAAATAGGGGTTCTCCCCCAAGTCAATCAAAGATACTCCAAGCCTAAGATGGTCGTCGCATACGAAAGAGCCGACATCCACACCCGTCCATCAAAACGCAAGAATTCCTTTACGCTAGAAATGTAACGATAGTATCTCTTGCAAGATGCTCCTTTTACACTTCATCCATCAGCCTTTTGAGTTCCACTACTGGACATAGACCTCTCCTAAACAGCGCCACTTCAATCGGTCCTGTACTTTTTGAATTCAACGGTTTCCTGCTGTCTTCTTCAGATATGACATCGTTCCACCTGGTCGGGTGACAACCTGTGCACCTTTTACCTAAGCGGGGTCGCCACTCGAGGACCTTTCTTCCCTTCAGTTATACTCGCATAACCTTCTTTTTGGTTTTTTTTTTTGTCACTAGGGGAAACCCTCAAAAGGTACCCGACGCCGTGGGAGCATCGCCAGGTTATGTGGGATTTTTACCGCATTAACCCCCCTCCTCCCTCCCCGTGGCCATACTCAGCGCTGTGTGGAAGACTCCGGGATATTGACATAACCAAATTATGTTCACGTTTGGATCCGAAAAGAGAACACAATGCACTATAACGACATAAAGTGAATTGCTTCTATTTTTACATTTTCAAGCTTTCTGCTAGAGTATAACACCTACTTCCCATACAAATGCGCATAACATGAGCGCTACTCTAAGGTATTGTGCTAAAAATGGACAAAAAACAGCCCTTACCGATAGAGGGGAATTGGAAAAGTTCTTTATTTGCCCGCCTTTTGTCGTTTCACTGTTATTATGTTATTTCTATAGCGCTCGGGAGGCTTCGAACAATATGTAGGAGTGTAGGTAGAGAAGGTATTGTTTGTAGCGTGTTACAAAATAAATATATTTTATTCGACATTCGTGGAATTGTTTACAAGTGTTTTGTTATTTTTATTAAAATGTTACTTTTATGTGAAATATTACAGATTTTTGACCTTTTTCATGTTACAGATTATTAACCTTTTTAAATATACACTTGTTTGACAAAGGGAGATATCCCTTCAAGCGAGTTGATCGTGCCTGGATCGTGATCGGAGCGGCTGCACTCCGACAATCTCAGAAAGAAAGAAAGAAAGAAAGAAAAAAGAAAAGATGTTCACCAAGCAAACAAACCAACTTTTAGCAAAGAGTTGCTTGACGGATAGTATTGACGGATGACTGACGGATTTGTATGTTCTGATCGTGTTCGGTGGTAGAGTAAAAAATAATTATTACCGCTTAGTGTAGAAGTAAACGAAATCGAAATAAATAAACAGTAATCTTATACAGAAGTAGTTTAAATTAAAGTAATTGAAGAAATTCACAGAACAAAAAATATTTATAGTAAGATTAACATAACATTAACAATAACATTATAACGTTATACCGAATATCTGGCGTGTTTATCACCAAGTACCAAAGTAATGACGCTACTAAGATTACTCCAAAACTAAAATCATATCACGTACACAAAATCCATTATAAAATTCGTATAAGCGAAAGGTAGACCAATTCCAGTGTCATTATGGAATCCCAGAGATAATTTCTTCCAAGTTTCTTAAACAACGGACGAACAAAATCAAAACTGATGAGTAATGAGAGAATTTCTAGAATAACTCTTACTTAGTGTTGAATAAAATTAATTTTAAACGTTTAATATTACTTTGTGCAAATACTGCTTTTATTAAAAGTGCTCCAGAGTGCTTGAGAAGTTTTCAATTACACTTCTTTTAATTTCCAAGTCTTCAATAATATTATCTTTTATGTTTTATTCGTAGCTTCATCCGGGTTTCAGTGATAGATTTTTTTCAATTCCTTGAAAGAACACGAGATAAGATAAGACATTTTTTTTATTTTATTAAAGGTTATGTATGTCACTTGTAAATACGTAAATTGAAGTCGTAAAAAAATCTGTGCATCCATTTCTAAGATCTTACGTATCGTAAAAGAATACTAGTTTTAATAGAGCCTTACTGCATCCATAAAAGACCTGCTCATCCCAGTCTAAACTACTAAAACTAAAACCAAGGAAATGTAGACAATATGTTCAAGTGAAACTTCTTTAAAATCGTTGTGATTTGAAACTCTTTGAAACGAACAAGTGTCCTTTTAAGAAAAAAGAACGGTATATTCGTTTAAAAGCTGGGACTTCAGAACGGACTCCTTAAACGGACACAGCTAGACAAACGCACAAACATCCAAACGTAGAACAGAAAGCTAAATTTATCACAGACTCATCTGGCCAGGGATTGAATCTAGAACCCATTGCATGCCAGAGCCGGTGATCGTTCTGTCACACAGGACTTAAAAACCGACTAGACATACAGATAGACAATATTTCTAGAGTAACGACGAACACATTACTAGATTAAATACAGATATATAAACCATTGAATACCCTTTAGGTTTTTGAAAAGATAGCATTGAATCCACAGACGATTGAATTAAATCCATGCCGGAAGGGGTCCCTCGCGGCGGGCGCATACCGGAGGTGTTCAAAGCCAGACTATTTAAATATTTCGCCGTCTATCTAGATGAGCCGCCCCTACGATACTACCCTTTGGTCAGGGTTGTCAATGACGTATTTTTTTATTATTGATATGAAGTAGCAAACGAGGAAGCAGCCAACCTGATGGTAAGTGGTTACTGCCGCCCATGTACAATTGTTAGCAAGTTCATATAGAACAGGGATTCTATAAATGAAGTCGACTACAGATGCGTTGCTACTCCCGAGGACTGAGATGGTCGCCTCATATAAAAGTGAGCCGGCAACCAC
>DWNE01003728.1:0-16231 GCA_018249875.1 Cecropterus toxeus
GAGATGTGTGTCTAATTGTAACTATAAAAAGAAAATTGCATTATTATTGAACATCGTAAATACTCGTACTGTGCTCATGTTTTATGAGCACAGTCAAGTTGTCACTAATCCTCATTCCATCCATCAGTCTTTTGAGGTTCACGGATGGACATATGAAATGTCGGTTTTTGTCAATAGTTCCACGGCACCTGAAATAATTATCATTAATCTGGATTTTTATCCAAATACTAAAACGCTAATCTTTCAAACCTTAAACCACACCCGAGTCTTGCACTGCACTGCATGTTCTACTTTTACAGATAATATTATTCCCCTCGCCTCGTAGGGCTGTTTGAAGTCGAAGGGACGTTTAGCTCATGTTTGTTGCGTAAACGATATCAAGGCAATTCGATTCGTAATAAATTACGCCAGTATCCATGTCATTCGCAACATTGCTCCTTTGATTTGATTTCTACACATAAATTAGATTGTGCATTCATTTTATTGCATTGGAATAAATGTATGGTACTATACTAAGAAATTGATATATTACCTATATCAATTTCTTAATTCAAATTCGTAATGTCATGTCATAGCTATATAAACACACCTAGATATAGCTTAGAAAATTGTCTTAGTCATTTTTAGAAGTGAAATTTTGAAAGTTAAACAATCCTTTCGCTAAAACACTCATTCAGAAACTAAGGCAAAGTCTCAAACGGTTTCAACACTCATTTAATATACCTAAGTTGCTACAGAGGTTGCCGATCCTTTAGTATTGACAAAAAATGAAACTTACTATTTGAAAGTACCCTTTAGCCCAATACAGGCTAAACGGAATAAAGACATTCTACTTTACCTGTATATCTAATAATATTGACGATGGCATTGTCCGTTTGTCCATAAGGAAAAGGACTAAGATTCAATCAACATCTTCCCTAATCTAATCTTTCGGTGGAAGGGCGTGGTTGCCGGCTCACTTTTATATGAGGCGACCATCTCAGTCCACGGGAGTAGCAACGCATCTGAATTCATATAGAACCCCTATTCTATATGAAGTTGCTTATAAATGTCCATAGGCGGCAGTAACCACTTATCATCAGGTGGGCTGCTTGCTCGTTTGCTACTTCATATTTATAAAAAAAAGATAGGAGGAAAAGAGAAATGTTTAAAGAAACTTTGCTAATTTTAGAGACTTTTAATGTAATTTTCAAATTGTGATGAAATATAGTATGCTGATCAGCATTGCATCCGTGCGAAGCCGGGGCTGGTCGCTAGTTTTAAAAAGATAAAAAATTATGTTGTAGCATTCTTGTATTATTATACGTTACTACTTAAAATACCGTTATACTTTATTGTAATTTAAGTATAAATTAAAGATTAACTAATACTATAATAATAAAAACACACGCTTCCTACACTCATAGCTCCAAATTAGAATTTTATTTTATGTGGTGGATATCATGGACACACAAAGACGATAACACAAAAACCCAGACCCAGAACAGAAGACAAATTCATCATTCAGATGTCTGTCTGGCCGGGGATCGAATCCGGAACCCACTGAGTGTCAGACTGGTATGTTGACCGCTCGGGCACGCGGGTCGTCAAAATAATAAATTGTAAATAGTTCCCTACGCCATTATGATACGTGTTCGCAAGTTAGTTTTACACAAACGACAAACAGCTTCAGAAACAAGGTTCGTTTAATATTATATTTATCTTAATAATTAGTAAAAGCTTAGTCGAGGTTCGTTTGATAAAGCTGCGTGTAAACGGCCGACTTCGCGTGTTGAACTACGGCGTATATAAATTAAAACATAATTGTGTTATCGTGACCCCTTTCAATTTACGAAGCCTATCAAAAACCTTTATTTTTATGCCACTAAGAATCAAATTAGCTCGGATATCGGGCCGTACTGAGATGCAAGGGTATAATTCGTTTAGTCCACAGCGCGCCGAAGTGAAACTCCATGATAAAGTGAATTGTAGTCTTTTAGTTAAGAAAAAGGGGATGGAAATTAGCCGATTACGTCCCATTGCTTATTAATTGGGCGACAAATTATGATATAGTAAAGACGGACACGACTTTAACAAAATAACAGGATAAAAGTACGTATAAGCAAAATTAATCATATTGCAAAACTTAATACAAAAGAAAAACACAAGGACACAACACACACAATCAAAATATAATAATTGTATTTTACAAGTATTGTTTTTTCTGTATTTTGCCTAACTTTATGTGCTACCTAAATATAGAACCGATTTGAACGGGACATTACAGTAAAGAGATACTAAAACATTACCGAGCGCTGTACGCATTTAAAAAGCAATTTCAAAGAAATGTCTAGACTGGACGTTTTCAGAATATTTTCGTTCGTCATTAATTTCATATAAAAAATCTGTCAGTCCCTGAAATGAAGCAAATAATTCAAGATTTGCTAGAAGTTATATTCCAACTATTGCAAGATAACTAGGTAAATATTATCTATTCAAACAATTTGTTGGACCAGAATCTTAGCAAATTTGGTTAGTAAAACAAGCAAGGCACTAAATTATTCTTTATTACCTTGCTGGTAGCAAAATACATATTATGAGCCGGTAACCTGTTTGGAAATATCGAGTAAATGTTAAATATTACCAGATTTGCTTTAATATTTGGTATTTGTAGGTAATATTGGAAGCTGGTAATATTCTTGTTAAGATTAAGTCATCTGATACAAAAATATTGCATAAGATATTTTGAAATAATGCCGGAACTTATATAAGCATGCAGTTTCTTACTATAACTTCAAACGAGGAAAATTAAGTTCCCTTTATAGATCTTATGCTATATCCAATTATAATTCTATTTCACTGATTATATTAGTAATAAATAGCTTAAAGACGCTATTATCGTTAAAAATAAAATCAAAACGAGTTAGTAATACTTTCAACAAGCACTCCCCGTGATGCTCTATGAGATTTCATTTTATTGAGTGTTTTTTTTTATTTATACAGGAATCCTTCTGTGACTCAATATGAAGTCAAATTCGCATGGTTTTTTTTTTTTCATAATTTCTTTTCATAATTAATAATTATTATAAATATTAATATATATTAATTAACAATCAACAAATACCAAAATAAACGGTAAAAAATGTATATTTTGTAGTAACTATTGTGTACCTATGTCTTATAAATTATACGTTTAAAATGTATGGATGTTTTTCCGATTGACAGGTCCAAAAATGTTTCATGAATAAATTGTTAGAACAGAAACCCATTCCATATTTCATATACAAAAATCAATATGCAAATAGACTAGCATGTCACACTTCTATTGTGCCTTGCATACAACAGCGCCAACTTGGCCCAACTTTAACCGGTTTAAACCGGTTAGCACCGAATTTGTGGCTTTTGCATGCTATTGAAATTTACGGCTCAAAGTTCCTTGCTATAACCAAGACTACGTGTATGCCTAACTTTAGTTTAAAATGAAATGTTGCTACAAGTAAAGCCATAAAACGTACCTGTGTTGAGAAACATTATTTTGGAAAAATGGTTACGGTGTAGAGTGTATTTTGCGAAGTTTTGCTTAAAAAGACATGCAATGTTTAGTCATCATTTCGCTTTTTATGCATTTTGAGCAATTTTTCATTAAAATATATTTTTGTTACATTTTCCTCTGGTATTGAATTATATGGGTCGAATCTTTCTGTAACTTCATTCATATCCATTATATCCAATATAACTTTTTAAAAATCATACCTTAATACCATTCGTTGGGTTAAAATAATATTATCTATAAAAAGAGTGTAGATGGTAGCAAAAACGCACCCCTGTAATAATAGTCTATTTTTGTGAACTTCCCAAAAATATTAAAAACTACTTACAGCGAGGATGTCTCCATTAACACCGCTCCCCTCATGTTGCTATTGATTATAATGATTGGATACACGTTTTGTTGCATTTTTTTATTCTTGCTTCATCTTCTTTAGATTAGCTGAGAACAAAAAAGGGTATGTATCAAGTGTCTAAAATATTGTATGGAATATTAAGTTAAAAAAATCGTAAAACTTATACGACTTATCATTTTGTGTTCGGGGTTGAAAAGTTATGTTTAGTTATTGTTAGAGTAAGTAGTGGTTAGAGTGCAAACCAAAGAAAACTCTAATAAAGACTATTACAATTTTGTGTGATTTGCATATAAATAAATTAATATAAAAAGTATTTTTAAAAAAGCTTTTGTCCGTACATTATTGAATTCTACAAATTAAGCTCTTTCACTTGATACCCATATTGGGTGGGTTGGACAAAAGTATATATCCCGACATATTGTTGCGGCGGCCATTTTGAAATTACAACAACATTGATTACATATAATTGCATTGTCATCAAAACTTAATATGTGTTTCAAATTTCAGCTCAATCGGACACTGATAAGTAGGTTAAATTCAGCTTGCAAGATTTGACCTAAACATACATACAAACATCGCAAGTTAAATAAAAGCTTGTAATTAATAATCAAAACTAGGACTATATAAGGCTAGACCCAGACGAGACATTCATTTTTTCATTATCTTAGGAAATAATGACACGATAGTAAGCGAATTTTCAGTTGTCTTTTTCAATTCGGATTTAATCTTTCAATTAGTTTATAAAAATAATGAATTATTTTAAATATTTTTTAACGCACAGTACTAAAAGCCATAAAAATAATAAAGGGAGGATATTAGATATATTCACACAGTATCAGTAAAATTTACACGGAGCAAAACGATTAAAATTTGAAAAAATGAGCGTATAAAGTATCAAAACGACGCAAAGCCGTAAATGTAAACCCAAGGTATGTGCAAGCCCAAGCTTAATATTATCCCTAAAATGAAAAAGAATATGCCACGCTATAATTTTATTGCTCGATATAAATTTAACATAGGAATCCTTTTAAACAGTAGGCCGGGATCGTGCGGGACGTTTATGGCTCCGTCTGCCGTCTTCCCGGGAACTTTGTCGTGCCACTAAATGAAAAAAATAAAAAAGTCGTGAAAGTGACTTGCTGAACCATCAACGAATTAACTAAATCTAAGACTTAATGGAAGTGACTAAATAAAAATTAAAAGTAACAATTGCAAAATTCAAACCTATAGGTAAGAGCTAGAGAGTCGATCTATAATAAAATATGAATTAAGCATTTGGACAAATTAAATGTTTATTTCAATAATACGCAATGTCTATATACAATCAATTTGAGATTTATTTCTTTAAAAATTGTATATTGCTTCAATTTTAACCTTGTTTGGTGTCCACTCACAGTGTTTACTCAGCTGATTTAATGAAGGTTATATAAACACATTTGTGCTTTGCCAGAATGAATTTGGCAAACCACTACCGTGCTTTTTGATATTAAATGAAGGTTATATACGATTTAATAATCTTACCCTACTATCATTTGTTTCATCTTGCGATTGGAGTTTACCCACGTGACCTTAGTATCATTCGATTTTTGAGAAAAAAACATTTAGTTTACCATTTCCCCGTTCACTATCAAACAATATATGGAGCAAAGTGATAAAAAATGTTGTCGAATGTTCGGCAGCGTATTTAAATGAAGAGCACAAGCAATTTGTGCTGAAAGTCATAAAAGTCGTCTGAGCCGACGGCGGAGGCGCCGACGCTTACTTCTCAAAGCGTTCTACACCTATTAAAAAGTTTAGGGCTTCTATTTTTGGCTCCGTCGACGAAGCCGCACCAAATAAGACGTATGCGACAAGTTGTGGAAGTAACTTACACGGAAACTTCGAAAAAAGCATGAATAGAACACTTTTATATTAGCGTCGCGGACTTCGACGAAACGAAGAAATGTTTCTGAAGTTAGGAGTGCCAATTTGCGTGATTTATTATACTATCCCAGGCTCCCAAATTTACTTTTTTAATCATATTTTAACAAATGTAAATATGTCAAATATTTGTTACGTATTATCTACGATAAAACGTAAAATTTTTATTACATAATTTACATCTCAATTAAGGCTATCTGGTAATTTTAACAAAATTAATATCAAAACTATTTTATATTGATTGTGTTTATATTGAGCTCCAAATTTTAAATTTAAATTTTTTTAAGGCTCTATATCTCGTATAATAATTTAATCGTATTTGAGATTAATTGAAAGTATTAATAACAATGATTACCTAACACTAGATGGACGGTATGAACATTTGACTTCATTAAGAAAACTTCATGGAAACATAGACTTGACAAAACTTTACGTGTGTTGATTAGCTCAACATGAACAGTTAAATCATACAAATATCTTTATATTTATCACCGCTACTTATTTTTTCTTCTTATTTAACCTAAAAGGCAGATGTTAGTAGGCATTAAAACTTAACGGAATCCCAATTCGAATATTAATACATTAATTAATGTTTAGTAATTGGGTTGGTTGGGTCCTTAGTTTAAAGGGCTGTATTTCAGTGTCCTTCATTAAACAGATTTTATTACCTATAAAACATTATCAAATGTATGTTAGGGAAACACTAAGTGAAGCGCTATAAATCTTGAATAATACCCAAAGTAACATTACAGGATTAATTTCAGCAATAACAATATTTCAGTTCAACCATTATTACAGCCATTACACTATTGTTATTGTTATGTAACTGCTTTGTTCGAATAATATCAGCAACTGGCAGACGCTGTTGACAATAATGTACCGCTTAAGTTCCACAAGTTATATTTAGATAACTTGCTTATTAGGAACTTACGTATTATTTGAAGGACTCCGGAAGCACCAGCGCCATACCTATTTCTGCCTAATATCAGCAGTGTTATGCTATTCTGTTTTGGAGGGTGATATAAGGATAGTAATACGTCTGTGACTGATCTCAGGTAAGACCTGATCCTATCTGGAGTTGATCACAGATATCTATGTGTGGCCTCTTGTTTTTTTTTTTTTTACAGTGGATAATACTCATGGATACCCAACCGCCCGAGGGAGCAGCTGGGTATGCTGGATTCTCTTCGGCTAAATCCCCACTGTGTTTTTCCTCGCATCGTACGGCGGGAACACTGCCTGCTTTCGCAATCATCGCACCCGCCGGTGCTTGGCCGCTCCCGCAGCCCCTCCTCGTGGAGCATGGAGCTCCCCTCCAACAGCAAGGCGCACAAGGAAACATAAACGCAAGCCTTACCTCCAAGGCTCCCATCCACAAGGCGACGGACCAACCCCGAGATCGCCACCCAGGGGCCGTGGGCACGGACAAGCCGACACCTGCAAAGCTTTCCACACCTTACATGCACCGAACTCCTGTAAGTGATCATACATATGTGAAGCTACTTTACTACTTCTATATTATAAAAAATAGGAAATAAGAAAATTGGGCTATATATTAATTACTTTTACAGAGAGCTTATAAATAATTTAGGAACAATTGTAGCTATAAAAGCATGGCTATAAAAAATACCCGTATGCTTTTAATGGTATTGCAAGTTTCATAAAATTGAACAAAAGACCATTTCTTTAGTTAGTTAAAGAAGTTCCGCTTGGTGACGT
The DNA here is from genome assembly GCA_018249875.1 of Cecropterus toxeus. Taxonomy (NCBI): domain Eukaryota; kingdom Metazoa; phylum Arthropoda; class Insecta; order Lepidoptera; family Hesperiidae; genus Cecropterus; species Cecropterus toxeus. The sequence continues at coordinate 7,521 of DWNE01003728.1, forward strand.
TTTTTTTTGTATTATCTTTTGGCAACCTATGATTGACTTCTATTATTTTAATGTCGATAAAATTATTTAGATCAAAGATAAACTAGTTTTGTTTTCACAACTATAAAAATAATTCTATATTACAAGCTACAGCTAACAGACTTCCACTAATATCAGTTACCAGTCTACTCAGATGACAATAACGTACGTCTAAGTTGCCGCAAGTTAGGTAAAGCTAACTCAGATAACTTAACCCCGTATCGGGCGCTAAGTCAGCCAAACTCTCGAACTAACCATTTTGCGGAACTAAAAGTTAGCCGTAAACTTCATCTCCGGTTATCCTATTGAAGGCTACATTTCGATATAAGTTTTGAATTTGGTTAAGTTTCGAAATCAAAATGTTTTTTTTTTTTGGTTGTTGATTTATAACAATATTATAGAGCTTTCTGTTTTGAGTGATTATTTTTTTATAGTATTTGACACAAAGGAATATTTAAATTTGTTATCCATTCTACAAAATTACCTGTAACTGTAACGGTGCGAGTTTGATTCTAAAAGCATAAGAATAGTTATGTTGAAACTCTTCAAATACATTGAAACCAGAGTAGGAAAAGGTAATAAAAAAATAGAAACATCTAAATTGCATAAAAATATTACATATTTATGAACAACTAAGGAACTTAACAATGTTCCCAAGTTTCTTGTTGGAAACAAAGGATTCTGCTGAAACAATTCGAAACTTCTGGAACCCAATTGTTATCGCGCTTGCCATTTCCATTCTCCATCTTGGCCTTAAACAGTGTTTGAAATTTCTTATTCACAACTACCACTCACTTAACCAATGTCCTGGTAACCACTATACATAGTTAGTTAGTTATGCAATGATGTAAAACATCATGCCACATATTTCAGGCAAATATGTTATTTACTAGATAGAAGTAAAGCAAACAGTAGATTTCAGGTAGAAGCAATGTAGTCCGACCGCGGAGGTACCACCGCCACACCTAATTCTAGAGTAACAGTTCTTGCGTTTGGTGGAAAGTTGCGGCTGCCGGCTCACTTTTTTATAAGGCGACCATCTCAGTCCTCGGTAGTGGAACGCTTCTGTCATCGCCTTAAGATAGAACCCCTGTTTTATATGAAGTTTTTACACATGTCTATGGGCGGTAGTAACCACTTACCATCAAGTAGACTGCATGCTCATTAGCTACTTTATACCCAAAACACCATACTTGGTATTTTGGGTACAGCAAATCTTCTTTTTTAATTAAGTATCATAAATAATAATTAAGTATCAATCTAATTTTGTAGAAGTAATAACTTGTACAAAATTATGATACTTCATTATTATAAATTAATACAAAATCCCTCCGCTAATTGTAATTATATATGTCAAAATTTATATAATAGTGAAAGAACAGAATATTTAAATCGTTCAGATAGGACATCCGACTGAGACCGCACAACCCGCAGTTCTCGGTAGTATAATCGAACCATTTCGATGCAAAATAGGGCTCGTTGAATAATCGCTAGAATCCAATACTTCAGGGAAGACAATTGAATAAGAATGCCATTTATAGCTGCAGTCGATCGCGAATGTATTCAAAATATGTTGATCACCAATTGTTCAGGTTCAAATCGAGTGTGTGTTACAAATCATAGTCTTTCCTCCACAAACAATAACTCTTGGTATTGGATGGAATCGTATATTTTTACTGAACGATTTGTACAACTCTATTTTTGACAGCTACATGTATCACGTCTGCGAATAGAATGAATAGTGTTGCGGATTTTATAGTAATGGTCGTCAGTGTCGTTACTGGAAAAGTCGTTATATAAATCTTTTGGAACTCTTTTTATATCCCGCTGCCTGCTCTATCCCCATGACTGGGAGAACCCTTCACCATACTCCACCGATACCTGTTTGCTAGAATTTTAGACTAGTTTAGATTTTACTTCTTATTTACACCTTACTTCTTATTTTTCTCATACTTATCTTGCCTCAGCACTGTAAGACTGTCTGGCAAAAATCACAGATTAGCGATAAACCGCATTATGTACTATTTTAAATTATGTTTTCCATTTTTCGTTTCTACTTATTTATTTATTTAGTGGATTACTAACGCAAGAAACAGAAAATACAATATTAGATACAGAATGTTATATATAAATTATACTATGTTTAGTTTAACAATGGATTATTGCATACAATGAAATCTATAATTATTAATGAATAATTTATGTAACAAACGATATGATTGATAAAAGTATCATTCATCTCCTTTTTTTGCTCCCATTTCATTCATTCTCGTAGGATTACTTAAAATCTCCTTAGTGAAAAATTTACTTAGATGTACCATTCTTATCATTAACATAAATTCTAAAGCTTACGAATTTATTATAGAAACCATCAACACCTACATTTCCTTTCGATTGTCCTTACTATCGCGCAATTTGTATCCCACGTATTTAAATTATTCTACAGCGAAGTAAATTACCTAATAATCTGTAATCGTATTAAGCTATAATATTAGATCATGTGGGTTAATATGGGGCTAATTGAACACTGATTAAGCACGATCAAGTAATTACACTAATACTTGTTACGTACTCAACACCTGGCCATAAATATTGAGATAACTGTATAATTTGTAGATACACGAATAGCGTGAAATTTGTTTGATCTTTTAAGTTAATAGCGTGTTTTAAACTATTTTACAGAGAAAAAAAACGATTTGAGAGGAAGGTGTTTATTGTAGTAAAAATGCTAAAAAACAAATACATACATTACCAATAGTGTATCTATTAAACTAACTGCTCGCTTGTGGATCCACTTGAAAGATAAGTCATACGTTTAAGAAGTAAAATTTTGAAGAAGTCAAAAGTCAAAAGCAAACATCAGAATCATATATTTTTTAATATAATATAGTAAAGCTGTGGAATTTGTTAGTTTGGTTGAACGCGCTAATCTCAGAAAGTACTGGTTCGAATTGAAAAATATTTTTGTGTTGAATGGTCCATTAATTGAAGAAGCCTATAGGCTATATAACATCACGTTTTATGTAGAAGCGGGTGAAACCGCGGGGCACAGCTAGTTAAACAATAAAGATGTATGAAGATGTACCATTGTATGATTGGTATTCTGTATCTTATTATTATTGTTGAAATCTAAAGTGTTCAAATGTGTTTGATAGAATTCAAACACATTTGAACACTTTCGATCCCAAAACAAAATGACCTTTCACGATCGAGTTTCCTCGAGCCGTGAACAATGGCTGTAATATCAACAGCATTACATTACAGTAAGCCTTCGTAATGGACACGGACACAGCAAAGTACATAATCCATATTGATGTGGCCATTAAAGCCTTTCAACGGCGGGCTCACCTCTCATTAAAGGAAAGGTCTAAAAGGTTAATTTAATATTTTCGACTCATTGATTTAGAAAGATTAATGGGACAATGTTTCGTGACAAATCCGATTTGTCAGCATTATCGGAAACGTTTGTCATTTACTTTGTTATTCTGTCAGTATGAATAATAATTGTTTTATTACACAAAGTAATGTCTGGCTATTACCTAATATTTCGATATTCTCTTCGTTAAAGTATTGGCTTATATATAAAAATAGGTTTATACTTTATAATTCCTACACAATATGCTTGGTGCAAATCTCATCATAGTATTATAGTTTAATCCCAGGTCAGATAGACACCTAAACAGCAGAGATTACTGTTTTCTTTGTAAATAAGGCATCGTGAAAGTTTAGCATCATTGTGAAGAATAGATTAACAACGACTTTAAACCCCTAATATGTAGATATTTTATTACACGTCACATTATAATAAATAATACTTTAAAAAAATTAAAACACGCTTTTGTAACTATCTGAACTAAAAAATGTAAACAAATGAATAACTTAAAAAAATAAAGCGATAACAAAAAAAAATGTATCGTAAAAAAAGGTTGGGCGTTGTGTGCGTGCGTGTAAATGCGTGTGTGTTAAAAAGAATTGCATAAAACCCTATGTAAGATATCTTCTTCATCAACATAAGCTTAATATGAGGTAAAGAAAGACATAACATGCAGCGTATCCGCTGCATGTTATGTCTTTCTTTACCGTATGCGAACTCGTGTAAAATACCATAAAACTTTCCGAACCCTGATAAACATTCCGCAGAAGTTTCATGCTCAAACTTTACGCTTTGTCACCACTTATCTGGACGGAACAAATGTAATTTCGGTCCTCGTTAACATATTCTATGTATTTCCTTCCCTTTTAGTAGTCTTACCTGTTTTTGTCGTACACATTTTCCATTCAAACATCTAATATTGTTAAAGTACATACGAATATTCGATGATAATGTTTAAGATTAAATTTAAGTTTTGATCTGAAATGCAAGTAGGTATTTATTGCACTGTATTCAATTTTAATATTTTTTTTCATAATATAGATGTAGATGTCCGGTAACTAAAATTTCGATTATTAATTAAGTAAAGCGTATATATTCAGTATATATATAATGCGAAATTTATGTGCCTACTCTTATTATAATGAACAATATATCTATTCTAATTAAAACATTAATAGGAAAGTATTAGCAACATACCAAGAACCCAATTTTCTCGGCAGAATTTTCGCTTTCAAAATAAGTACCTCTCACCTCCCTATCTCTAAACACAATGTACACCCCTTAGTTTTAATTACACCCCTACAAAAGATATTGCTTCCCTGTTAAGGCGATGCTCTTTTGTTTGCTGTGCTATTAATCGATGACGTACATCTTTTGTTTATACACCCCTGGAATAATTAACGTTTTGTTTAATACGATTGTTCAAATTATTCGTATAATTATTTTCGGCTAACGTTACGATATCACGCAATTGTAAATTCCTGTTTGTTTATTTAATGAGGACCACCTACGGAGCTACAATGAGCGTGTCTATAGCTTCATGACCTAACAATGTTATTGTTTACTTGAGTTTAATAATGTTATTACCGTAATTCACGGCACCGGGTCGACATCATACGGCTAAAACGAACGTCATACAATTGCAATAAAAGAATTTGTGATGTGAGTAGTGTACGATATTCTAATTCAAATATGGCAAGAAAAGAAAAGAAACATCTATGTAACTAAGTAAAAAAAATCATAACTTTTAAGTTTGGTTTCGATTTTATATTATTTTAAGATATTGATATATTATCTTCAACCCATCAATCAGCCCTTGAAAGTCCACTGTTGGACATAGGCCTCCTCTAATCTGCGCCACTTCGAACCGTACCGCGCCATCTGAATCCAGCGGTAGCAAGCCGTCTTCTTCAATCAGTGTACCTGGTCGGGACATTATCTTGATAGAATCTTAGTAAGACGTAAATATATTTTAATATGTTGCGGGTACCCATATTATGTGTTTTTTGGATTTTGTTTTTGACAATATTTCGTCCCAGTTACATGGATAGTGATCACGACGAAACTTCGCCGAAACTACCCGGCGAAACCACGACCTGGATCGAAATATGGCCTAAAAGAACTTCAAAAACACCGCATATCGTGATAACTCCATAACATATTAAAATGTTTCAATTCAGCGATAATATCAGCTTAAAATCATATAAGACGTGAATATATTTCAGACTATTCGCACTTTACATTTCACGAGTATAAGGGAACTTATTCACATTATTGCAGTTAAAGTTTGAAAAATACTTATTATTCCTATCTCTTACATTTGTCTCTATATGTCTTGTCAAGCGACATGTCTAAGAGTACCTCAATTGACCACCCACACAACAAAAGTTTCAATTTAAATTGTTCCTCCATTCTTAACTCCTCCAAAGCATACACGATTAAAATTTTAATAAAGCGCTAGCTTTGACTGTTGTAGAGAAACGTACTTTGTAAACATTGACATGGTTTCATACAATTTCCCACACGTTAATAGAATTTTAATACGCCTGAAATGACCTGTCCCACATACTATTGTAAAACATTAAGTTAGAAGCTAACATACTAAAATCGAATTATAGAAGCTGAGTCTAACATCAAATTGATTATTTATGCTTCTATAAATTCAAAAATGTGGAATTATTCAAGAATTAATTTATCAGTAGTAAATCGGTACATCTTAAATGACATGTTTAACTATATATAAAATATCACACGTTAGCCTTTTTTAAAACGGTAAGGAAACATGTATGTAATTTAAATCGCGCTCTTCTGTTAATTTTTTTACTATGGTCTATGACCACGATTAACCGCTTAACATTAGAACATTTAACTTTTTAACTATTTGCTATTTCTGATATATATATAAATCAAAACAATATGACGAATGGATTTTCATAAAAAATGCGCTAAATCGGATTAAGTACTCGTATATCAGTGAAGTAAAATTAATATTACAGTGCTGACTTTTTAAATATTATTAATTATAACTGAAAATGACAACTTCGCCAATTTATTGAACGAACGTGATGTAAGCTACATTTTTCGCTCATCGTTTGCCGCTTTCTATCAAACAAGCCGGTTTTGCTATAAGTGCCGAAACAAATTCAAAACTCGGACGTAGGAGGACCACCTCCAGTTATTGTGAAACTAGAATCATGGGTAGTTAATAGAAAGACAAACTTACCATTCTAGTCCAAGGTGGTATAAAGACTTTCTATTTATAACGTTCACTTAAGGATTAATTAACTAGTTTAACTTTACGTAAGGCAGAGCGTCCATTTAAACCAGCGGTGACTAATATACGAGTATCCATCTCTCGAGGGGACACTACTTATGTAACAATTATACTTAATATACTGCGCTAACTATGTTTTGTTCTACTGTTTTTAACCGACTTCCAAAAAGGAGGAGGTTCTCAATTCTTATTATTAAACACAATTAGATATAAAATACAATACCATTGTATTAAATAGCATACATATTCAATTTTAACAATACCTTTGAGCTTCCTTTACACAAACGGATAATGACGGATATCCTCTAACAGTCACACTTTAACATTAATATCAGTAAGTTTGAAGGGTTTATTGAATATAAAAAATAAATGATGTCTATATCTATTCTGTTCAATGAATAGTGATTGACTTTTAGTGTCTGAGTCATGTGATTAAGAAAAGTCTAACGTTTCTTTTTATTCTTATATTTCGATTAAATTCTAGATACAGATAGTATTCGCGTCAATTAGTGGTGTTAAGCAGTTCCTGCATTTTGGTAGAATGGTGTACATTTTTAATAACATATTTAAAAAAAACGGAGCTCGTTAACCCCGGGTTAGATTTAAGTATTATCTGTGCTCGGTCACAACAATTACCCTTGAATACCATAGTTGGAATGCCTCGTGTAACTGTATCCCTTGCATACACACACATACATACTGTACTTGAAACTCGCAAAGGGCGAAAAACATTGTGTACCAAAAGTGAGTACCAAAAATACCAGACAAATGAAACACAACCCTAATCTTAAACAGACGAAACAAACAATACTCTGGTACGGCGTCTAACAGTAAATAGCCGGTGCATCCTTCCGCATATAAGTCTCAAAGTTGCGTGCATTGCAACGATTTGCTGCTCAAGTATTGTTTGTGTAGACGGCTAGACGTGCAAGCAACAAGGGTCTTTGTTGCATACGTACTGTCTGTTATCTTCATATAACATGTTAGCCTTTATCTATGTTTCATGGAAACAGTTTCTTTGTGAACCGTTACATGTTAGTTATATGTAAGTAAATTTTAAAGGCCCATTGGGAATAATTACTATGTGCGATTGTTATACCAATTATTCCAGATTTGGTTATATTTATCAATGGGTCACAGTATGTTCTTTTTATTTTGTCATTTCACAGATATATTTAATGTCTTGAGCGTTTCCGTCTTTTCGGTTCATAGAATGAACTGTCTTAAGCATTACAAAACGTATGATTTCGTGATACTTATAAAAATATAGCTTGATAATAAGTTTAAAATATAAATAACTAGTAGTAAAAAGTAGATAGAAACATTTTAGTAATCGAACGATTTTCAATAAATCGACGAACAAGTTTGAATCTGCTAATAAAAATCCATTCAAATTCGCATTAATTTTGTGTATGGCATCTATGAAATATTGAAGACACGAAATACCTTTAATAAATAAAGTAAACCATGACCATCCTACCACTGTCTGTCATACTCGCCCACGATTTCCATGATTATCAACTGTAATGTAACTTGAGGAGCATGGGATCCGATTTTGTACCAATTCGTTATAACAAGAAGAAATCTGTTACTATGACAATTTGTTTGGACGATAAAGTTTATTAACTAAAGGTGGTTTAAAGGTACTCTTTGTAGTTTCACTACGCTAAGATAACTGCCACGCCTGTTTTCGCTATCATTAATAACAGTGTTAAGCATAACTGTATTCTCATTTGAGGGAGTGGAAAAAAGTCATAGTCAACCGAATACAAGAATCAATTCTTATCTGGGATTGGTTGTAGATGTTAACCGACCTCAGTGGCCACTTACTATCAGTTGGCCTGCAAGCTTATTTACTGTTTCTCTTATAGGTATGACAAGTAACAACGTTAAAAAAATTGATACAAAACACCCGACTGCTTAAAAGTAATTTATTGTTCATAATGGTATATATATATATTTTTTTATAAACATGAAGTAGCAAACGAGCAAGCAGCCCACCTGATGGTAAGTGGTTACTGCCGCCCATGGACATTTGTAAGCAAC
>DWNE01003729.1:0-16230 GCA_018249875.1 Cecropterus toxeus
TCGGCGCCATAGGTCATCACTGGCAACACACATTGCTCGAATAATTTCGACTTCAGGCACTGAGGGATTTTGGACGATAAGATACTGCGTTTATAGACAACTGTAGCAAAATAAAATAAAAGGTTTTAGCTACAAATGGTAACACAGTAACACGATAAAACGCACCGTGTGGTATTCAAATAGTTTTTACTGAATAATTTACAACTTAAACTCAAAACAATTGTAGGTATAGATCACATACTAGTCACGTATGTATAATATATTTTAGGTTAAACAAAGGTAGTATTCCATTTTATGATAGATTATGTTCACGCGTAATTTAATAATAAGAATAATAAATATAACTTTTATACATATCCAGGATAAGAAGTGAATAAGCCTTTTAAAATATTTTTTTGATATACCTAACATCCTATACAATCACAACATGTAAATCTTAATTGAGATGAAGGTAAAATTGGTTATCCCAAAAAATATTACGCAATTAAAATTAAAAAATGACAAAGAAGCTTCATAAGAAAGTGCTAAAGAGTTGTTTAGTGAGTTTAAACATTGCTAATGTCTATAAAAGCTTTCAATATTCATAAAAACTATTAAAACGTAAAACCCGTTAATATCAGATCATTTAGAGATGAGCTAACTGGTTTTAAAATCAAAACGGTTCATACAACCGCTAAAGAGAAGCACGGACGGGCGTAAAAAGATTTGATGCACTCCGAAGCGAAGCGCGCAAGAAGTGAACAACTCTCATAAATATGAACCACAATTATGGCGTCTGGCTGCCACCTGTTGAGCGAACTTGAGTTTATTTTGGAGCTGTGAAGTTAAACAGTAATTTCTTAAATTTTCTGTAAGCAGTACCAAGTACTATGAATGTTCGCTGGTATGCGAGAATAGTGACGGAACTATTTTCAATACATAAAAGAAGAAATTCAATCCGGACGTTTTATCCGCAAGAAACCCCTAGTTTGAATTTATATTTATTGCATTTTATTAAGAACACAAAGAAATTTCTTACGATTAATATATGCCATACAAATAGTTCTAAGTAATTGTATCCTTATATACTTTTCTTACGATTAATATATGCCATATAAATAGTTCTAAGTAATTGTATCCTTATATACTAAATACACAACGTGTGTTGTCTCTAAATAGTGTTTTAACAAGTTTCCCGTTTGTGCAGGTGGTGTTCTACAAAGGATCATCAAAGCGGCAAGGATCAAAGGCTCCCTCAGATAACAGAGGATAACCGGATAAAACTGGTTCCGGTAAGCGTTTGATACCCGATTGTTGGCTAAAGATCGCTTTCAAAAACTGAAAGGTGGTGAATCTTTACAAACTGTAAAGATGTAACCTTTTCAGTTTTTGTTCGCTTAAAAGAAATTTAAGAAAAATAATTTGTGAATAAATATTAAAGCGTATTCAGACATTTAAAAGGCTTTTAAATCTAAATTGTGAAGAATGATGCCTTTGTTGTACATTTTTAAAACTACATTTTTTACTAACCCTTAAATCTAACATGGGTATCATTATATCTAAGGGCCGTAACACACGAGTGACGGTTCATTTCACCAAGTATCGCATACGGTCGTTAGTTGCTAACAGCAGGTGTTGACAACTGATTATAAAAAAATGTTAATACATCCTCAGGATAATATAAAATACTTTCATTTAAAAAAAAAGTTAGCGACAGCCGCTGTCCACGGTGGTCATCGACATGAAGTGTAAAATATTGAAATTATATTTAATAAAATAAAAATGTGGTAAAAGCTAACGAGTATTACTTCAATATTTTTCGCAGCCTTTTCACATAATAAAGCCAATGTACTAAATATAGAATCATGTTCGCACGTGTCACCCCAAAAACAAGTGTACAGGAGACAAGCGAGTAATAGGCGGATTATTCCGAAAGCGAGTACGAAATAGAGTAGAGCTTTGAAGCTTTCGGCGAACGTTCGCAAATCTCTCTAAAACACTGTAGCCTTAGTTTAATCTCGACAATCATGCGTCTGTTTCGTTCCGCAGTTAAATCCGGTGTCCGGGTGCGTCCGGATTACCCGGCCGTGTCCGGATGACGGTTCGTGATGCCGCATGCCTCCCGGCGATTAGCCCCACTGCCCTCCTGCGCCCGAATCGACGGGTCATGCTCGGATAAATGGAAACGGATAAGTGAAATCATATCGATTCAATGTCATCGAGCCTATTATGTTTCTATTTCTTTAGCAGATCATATTTGGGATGTTTGCTCGTTTTATTTATTCGCAGTTCCTAATATCCGGCTGTTTGTGTAGCTACATGTGTCAATATTTTATAAGTGACTTATGTTTTTATTCACTGATATAAAAAGAAAAATACTGTCCATCCAAAAGTAAGCTAGTTGTCGAAATAAGCAGTTTTTTTCGCAGTATCTCTTATAAGTACGTATAAAAAATGTAACTATATTCTCTGTTTTAGTTTTTATTACAATCACTTTCTTATTTTGTATATTATGAACGGATACCAAGGAAATATCTTCAAATTGTTATCAAATGACCCAAAATGTAGTAAAAGATATAAAATAATCGAGTCGATCATCTTTATACAGAAAAAAAACAAATGTGATTCAAAATAAGATAAGTAAATAAAACAAAAAATCATTTGTTTAAGAACATTTTCGCTTAAATTCAAATAGAATGTCAAGACTGAAGAAGGATCTTCAGACGGATAGCACGGGTAGCATTTTCATTTACCAGTATTGTGTCCGCCTTTATTTCGGTGTGATGAGGTAGAAAAAATTGCTCGTGTGGCCGGTCGAAGATTCCTAGCAACTGGCACAGAACTTCAAGCAAAAATCAAATCAACCAAATCCCCTATTTATCTTATTAACAAACATTTTTATTTATTATTTGTTGGAGTCGGTTAAATCAAAAAGGCATTGCTTCCTTTGATTCATTTGTTGTTAATAAAATTGTCTACAAATTAACGCCAAGTTGGGTAACTTTAAGTTTCGGCGTAGCTTTGAATATAACTGATCCTAATCTTTTCAGAGTAATGTTCAATCTTACTCATGATTTTAAAGTTATCAAAATTCTTCTTTTGATATTCAAAATTATTCTTCAATTATTCTTATTATTATTAGTTACTTTGTTTTCCAAAATAGTTACGTTCAATGAAACTTAAGGTACCTAACTTTGAATGCTCTCTAAATACTCGTATAACAGTGAATACAGTTTTTAAATTTCGGTATGAAATGTCACTTATGTATGATTTAGTAAGTACTTTATGTTATTTAGTTAGTTTACTTACGGTCGCCGAAATTTCAGATTTTATTTGAACTAACCCAACTAGTTCTGTCGTCACTTGTTGACCTACTTGAGTCCATGTGAAATTAGTTTATCCTGAAAATCGTGTTTGATCAGTAACACGCGTAAATAAGCCGAGATTCCAGCGAAATCACTGTAATTTCCACGCGTGTCTGATGTTTGTAATAAATATTACCTACCCAAGTGGAGATACACTATGTAATTATTTGGAAACATCTTCAATTATCAAAGTGTACAAATATTTTTATTAATGTGACTTTGTGTAATAAATAAAAGTGCTTTTAAGAATACTTGTATCGTTAGGGCTATGAACTTGTGGGTAACTACGACACAAAACACCCAGACCCACAAAAGATATCTGAATTCGTCAGTAAGATTTTAATTTAAATATTAATTTTTGCTTCAATATTTTTTAATCAGGTTACATAATAACACAATGCAGAAGTCCAAACACCCTTTAAGTATTTAAAAAGTGAATAAAACATTACTAAATGTAGCTGTTTACTAAATTAATACTGACTGAAACTAATTATTGACAAAAACTCCAGAAGAACGAAGAAAGAAGATAAGAAACTAACAATTTCCTTAGAGGTCACGTGTATTCTTGGGGAATTAACACACATTATTAGATGTTATTGCTTGAGAATACACGTAGCTGACAAGGAGAAAGTCAACATTTGAAGAACTACAGGAGAATGAAGAACCAAGATAATGTATATGTAGGCTTTGGCTTAGTTTTGGTGTGGACAGATAGACTTAAAGCGTATTTTATTATTTTTAATATATACGCACAAATAAACCAAGATGTCCTCGAATAGCGACCATGGCGATTTTAGGTAAAAGGAGCAGGTCGTCCCCCAAGTCGACCGATGACCTGAAGAAAACAGCGGGAAACCATTGGACACAGAAGGCACAGGACGGGTGGGAGTGGCGCCGTTTAGGGGAGGCCTATGTCCAGTAGTGGACAACAAGATATACATATATTAAAATAATAACACTTAGTGCGAATACTTCACTTTCAGCAGACTGGTGATAGAATTTTATGTACTTATCATACATTGTACTGTAGTTACTTTAATGTACGTACATTAAAATAACTATACTAAATTCTATGAATCGTGGGGCAAAGCAAGTATATTATAGCTGATCGCAGAAATAATTGAAGGATGAGGCTATCCAGAGCTTACTTATATATGAGACGACCATCAGTCCTAGGGAGTAGTAACGCATCTGTGATCGACTTAAAGTGAAGCCCCTGTACTATATGAAGATATTAACATATATCCAAGGGCAGCAGTCACCACTGACCATCAAGTGGACTGCATCATGCTCGATTGATCTCTCTGATGCATCTCTTCAATTTGACAAAAATCATTGTCATTATGAAACAGACCTACGAGTGGCAGTGATGCCTCAAGAGTAGAAACTTCTTTGATCTTGAATATAGTTAATCGGTATAATACGTTTTCATTTAAAAGTTTTGAATATTATTTAATGCTGCTTTGTTTTCCACAGAACACACGCATCCGACTCATCGTGACCACGATGTCTACCAGAACACTCCAAGCTACGTCAATCCAATCTAAAGAAGTCCGAAAAAAATATAAATAATACGCTGTAAAATTTAATTATGATAATATCGTTATTTTGACGTTCACGTTTTAATATTTTAGACACGTTTCAAACATAAAGTTAAATTGTTAAAAGCTTTAGGTTTTTTCGTTTACTCTACACTATTGAAATGAAATAAAATAAATTTACTTTTTGCATAGGCCTACGGGAGCACTTACAAATTGTTAGTTAGATTTATTTTTTAACTGAGTCAAGAAACACAGAGGGTTTGTCTTTATTTGTTTGTATAACTTTGTACTTTTAATCGTTTTGTTTATTACATGGTAATAAAGAAAGCTTCAGTATCTTGCCTAAAATTTTACAAGATTTGTCGAATATCCCGCCTTACAGTTGAGGCTTGTTTGGCAAGATACGCTGTACTTCGACATTTAATTAATTATAGTAATATTGTATTATATTGTTCAGTCCCAAGCTATTTTGTCCTGTATAATCAGAAATTGTATAATATGTATTCGTGTCGGAATAAATAGATATTTACAACACAATCTTGTTTTATTCAATATTATCATTTTAGTAATTAGGAAACAGATTAAAATAAAACATTTAACAAGTCATAGCTATTTTCAAAATCTTTATTCACTACAGATTTGGAACTTCATTTTCAAAAGTTGTATATTTAACGCACCAATAACTTCCGATACAACGCTCGAAGCAGAGTCAGTGATACCAATTCAATTTCACGAATTGTGAATATCTTGATCTTTATATACACAAACGATATTTCTCATAACAGTACTACCACACATTTTGTATATTATTGAGTAGCCATTGAAGTTCATAGACATCTAAAACCAGACCCTAATAGAAATAATGAATGTCTAAGGTCATACGGATACGATAATCTACATACGGAACGGATATGAAAGCACTGGCAACAATTACGTCCTTGATACGTAATATATTATTGAAGTTACTTGTTCCACTCTCTGGGCAATTTAAATTACTGAGCAGATCCTATGAAGATTTCGAAGATCTTTAAAATTGGCAACGTCTAAATGCTTATAAAAGCTAACTTCCTGAATCATCAGGGCAGAACCTTATCAATTGAAGCTAGAATATGAAAGGACATTTGTTCTGTTTTATGACTTAGGAAGGATATTTCTCTGCTAAGGGAGCTAAATACAGTTAAAAGTTTGTTTGAAACATTGCTAATTTGACGCAATCACCATAAAAGTATGTTTTTGGGGATTAATAAATAAACACTTAATTCACCTTCAAGCACCGCATAAGTAGGTCTCCCTTAACACTCCTTTTAGACCAAAACACAACAGCATCTAGGAGTAGAATAACACTCCCTTCAGACCAAAATAACTCAGCACCTAACACTGCTGTTATTAGGCAGAAAAAGGCGTGACGGTGGTGCTTTCAAAGTCTAACCACAATGGGTTCTACATTCATAAATCCTAAGAAACGTAATAAAAAATTAAATCACGCCTTTATATTATTCGCCAGTTTTATTCTACGCCACCTGTAGGTAGCAGGGGTCTTCGCTTCGTGTCTTCGTGGTTCCGGCATACTCGAAGAAACTTGAGTCTCATCCGCTACTTCCAGCTGCAACTATATCCACGTGGAAACTTCATATAATTACCATAATAGCTATACTCAGTAATTGTCATAATTGCACTCAGTGGAAATGAATGCTAACGTTATAACAAATAGGAAATAGGTAATTAA
The DNA here is from genome assembly GCA_018249875.1 of Cecropterus toxeus. Classification (NCBI taxonomy): domain Eukaryota; kingdom Metazoa; phylum Arthropoda; class Insecta; order Lepidoptera; family Hesperiidae; genus Cecropterus; species Cecropterus toxeus. The sequence continues at coordinate 6,612 of DWNE01003729.1, forward strand.
AAAGATTAATACATGAAATGCTACTAATAATTGCAAGGATATCTTAATTTCTAAACACCAGCCAGTAGTTTTTACATAAAAGAAATAACATATATACTTGTTTATAACACAAGTTATATACGTAGGAAAAACATTAGTTGCAAAAAAGCTATCTAGTAGTCGAAATTATCTTTACAGAATTATCTAATAACGCTTTCTACACTCATAACCTCACACTATTACTTTCTCCTGTGTCGTGGGTGCCATGGATACACACATAGACGAATACACAAACACCCAGACCTAGAACCGATATCTAAATTTATCATTCAGATGTCTTTGGCCGAGGATCGAACCCGGAACCCACTGCGTGTCATACCAAAATGATGGCCACTCCGCCATGCGGCAATCAAAGAAATCTGCTTAAGATCAAGATTACCTAAAACTTATATCATAACTTAAACTGCATGTACCAGGCAGAGGCTAAACGCTTTCTACACTCGTAGTCCCACACTAGAATTTTCTCCTGTGTCGTGGGTGCCATGGACTCATACAAAGACGTAGCACCTAGATCCAGAACAGAAATCTAAACTCATCATTCACATTACTGTCTGGCCAGGGATCGAACCCGGAACACACTGCGTGTCAGACCGATATGATGACTGCTCCGCCACGCGGGTCGTCCATCGAAGAAATCTGCTTGAGATCAAGACTACCTTAAATTCTTACATCATAACTTACACTACATGTACCAGGTAGAGGTTATAAATAATACACAATTATTGAACGAAAATATTTAATGCGATAAACTAAATCACTGAATGAAAAGAGTATGACAACTTTCTTTTATGCGCTTCCCGATAAGCATATTCAAAGTAACAAATTAGTTTCGATACGACACATAAGATCCTAATAAATATCTATATAGTTCTATATATTTACATTCGCTGTGTAGGCAGCCTTAAACTAAACAATCACCGTTCATAGCGAATATTACCTACAAAAGTTTTTCAGAGAAGTCTTCATCTCTATTTTGCCTCATATGTAAACTTGTACATTCTTTCGTTGTGACTTTACTTCATACATATTGTAGGCGACAAACTATTGATTACCGATTTATTTTTTAAGGAAAATAATTCACTTACACATGGTATTCAGTACAGCCAGATTTATGAATCAAACATAAGAGATAAAAGAAACAATGTAAGATCTGCCACGTGGCTGAGGGTATATTGGTCATTCAAACTTAATATCAGTATTAAGTTAGAACGACTAAAGTAAATTTAGTTTCCTAATTAAATCATAAACGCAAATACCACAGTACTGCTACATATATATGCAATAAATGAGCCTGTCCGTCCGCAGTCTATCTTGAAAAAACCTTACATAAAAAAAACCCTTTAAATCTGACAATTCAATTCATATTGTTTCATTAATTACCAGAATAGAATGAAAGATAGTCATTGTAAAAAACATTTGATCAAACGTAGTTATTAACGATGGAAAAAACTTCACTATGAAAAAGATTCCGATTAGATTAATCCCATTTGTGTTTAATAACCTACATGGGACATCCTGTGGAATTCCTACTTCGATCAATAATGAAGCCAATTATAGACCAAATTAAAATCAATTCTGTCACATCTGTAGTTTACATGTGATAGATTTCTTACGGTTCATGCAAAATATACACGGTCTAGTTCTTTTCGCCTACAACTTTAATATACAAACAGTCAAGATATCCAAAAACGTCCGTTTTAGATCGAAAGAAGTCTTAAACAATATATACCCTAATATTCTAGCCTTTTTAAAAAATATCTTCTTTATAGAAGCAGTTAAGTTACCATTTTATAATATGAGAAGAAGAGGTACCATTGTACCTACATGACACTAGAATAACTAAACTACAAATGCTTTCTGTTCTATCTCTGATCGATAAATGGATTTTAATTTTATAATAATAAGGGAAGTAACGTATGACCATACGATGTCTAGTAGTCACTCCAAGGAAAAGGGGAGACTTGCCTAAAGTCTGACACAGATGCGTTAAGATCTCTGTAGGACCAAGTTAGGACGCAACGTACAAAAGCACGTCCCACTGATGAGCCAAAAGTGATCCAAGTTCCACCTGACTGATGACCATAAAACCTCTATTATCAAGTATACTTAGGCATTTCAGCAGTCACACAAACAGCAGTTTTGAAAGGTGTTAAAATCAGTACAGTTCGACTGAAGATGTACTACCGAAACACCTATTTCTACCGTGATGCATTCGCGTTTTGAAAGGATGTGGATGCTAGTGTGGGTCACATATGAGGCGAACAACTTAGTCTTCGGGAGTGACAACGCATCAGTGATCGACTTTGGGTAGAACTCTTCTATATGAAGTTGGATACGAATTCCATTGGCGACGGTGATTACCCATCAGGTAGACTGCATGCTCCTTTGTCTCTTCAATCATATAAAAGATGATCACTGATCACACGAAGAATCATGTGAAAGATCTACACAACATATCTGTTTTCTGTGTAACATAAACTTATTCTTGAGATGATTAATAGTAATTAATAACATCTATATAGCTTTTATTTTTACATCTAGTTAACGTTACGGCCATGAATAAAGATTATCACCCAAATGGCGCATATAACATATTGTTATTTTATGAAGCAATTAATATATTACAATGTGCAACCTTAATTACAGATATAGGAATAGCGATAGTGAATCAACTAAAGTGATTCAATTGAAATTTTATAATAATTTGATCGTTAAGTCTTTGCACATTGTAAGGCAAGATATCATTAACTTCTAGTAACAATAAAGATTCAATTAAACATTTATTTCTTAAAAGAATGTCACTTCAAGGTTTCACGAGTTTTACGATGTATCTATATATTAAAAGAAAGCTACTATCATTCATCAGCCTCGGGAGAAGCTCTGGGAGCAAATTTTGCCGTATCCGTTTTCGCAGTCGGCGGAGGATCGTCATCCGTCAATTCCACGTCTATATTTCGTCTACGGTCCAAAGTTGAGCTTTCAAAGTCAGTGTTATTAAAACTGACCTCATTAACGTCAGCACCACTTGGTATGTTTTTACCATTTCCAAGACTGCCGGTACTAGAATTATCATCACGGATAACCTTAATATCCCTGTCAGACGTTTTTCTTTCAATCTCCTCAATCTTTATCGATCCTTCGTTACTAAAGTTTGGCGTATTGTTTTTATCAGAGTTTCTTATATCTTCTGCAGTATTAGTGGCTACAGCTCTTTCTTCGTTGTCATTCGTGGAAGTAGTATTAGTGCCAGTTGCAGTAGTTTCAGGAGCATTCGCTCTCGTTGTAACCACATCACCTGTATGCGTTGTATTCGTCTGTGCCGTAGACACAGACGGCGATGTTTGAGTCGTTGACTGAACCGTATTTTGTACGGTCTGTGTAGTGGATTGGGTGGTAGGTGGTGTGGCCTGAGTACCTGTACCTGGTGCGTCGTGGTACGCAGCTCCACTTGCCAGGGCAGCAATGCCCGCCAATCCCATCATACCACCCATTCCGTGATGAGTGCGTAGAAGCAGCTGCTGGAGTTGTGCCTGTTGTAGTATCACCGGCAACTCGTAGTGATGGAAGAAGTATAGCATGGAGTGCTGCGGACAAAAAAAACACCGTTAATTGGATGTTGTTCAGAAAACACATGGTGATAAACAAACGGTAAAGAGATAAGTCGGCTGAGACAACGGCGGTAGATAACAACGCTCGTTCGTATAGATATTGCAAACGTTCAAGGCGCATTATGAGGCACGTCCGTCGAACTGAGTAAAACTCTTTTAGACAAATAAATGAGCGACTCGTGACAGTGCCGCAAGTAGTCTTCCCGACTTTATTTATTTATTTCTGGGTCAAAGTTCCCACCCCTGGCGACGCCCTACGTAAGTTTTAATTAAGAAACTTGTGACCGCTCCGACTCAACTTTTATTTGAAATTATATTTTCTGATCCCCTCGTTTTGATTTTTTTTTTCAAATACAAGCGTCGTGTAACGGGTTGCGGGTGTGGATAACTCGGGACACTTTTGTGATTTATTATTGCAGGTTCGCGGCGCGCCGTGGATAATTGAAAGAAATTTGCAACATCCATCAACTTTTGAGCATCAATTCTGTACTGTCATGATATACGACTTCGTTTCTAGTATTTATAGTTTTACTATTATGGTACGAACAATTTTTCATATATAAGCAACCATCACAATACGGAGAACCGTCATATAATTTTTTTTGTAAGAGGTGATTAGTATGAATTTATTATAAATGAAGTCATGAATATACAAAAAATAAAATAAAAAATATTTTCTCTTTTACTTAAAACTTTCATCAAATTACCAGTCAGAAATAAAATTCTAGTTCACTCTTTATATCAACTGCTACTATACTACTAGGTAATTACTAGTCAGTGATAGTAGCCACAGCAGTTAAGGGTTCAAACTTACGTGTGTAAAAAACTTACAAATAAATAAATTATAAACATGCAATAAAACGTAATACAGTAGAACCTCTATAAGTCGAACATCAAGGAAGACGCCAAAAAAATCGAGTTATAGAGTTTTCGACTTATCGAGGTTTCAACTTAGGCGGATATTGATGCGACTTGTAGAGGTTAAGATTCATTCTTACTAGTTTTGACTTAGAGAGGTGAAATAAATAAAAATCAAGTTACAGACGTGACTATGGTGGACTTATATTGTCAGCAAATTCTTAAAGTCGTAACTTATTCGAGTAATCCTTTTTAGAGTTATGGAGGGAAAATATGTACCAAAATAGCTTGCAGGGACACACTGAATATTTCGACTAAGATTGAGATAAGGTTGAGATTTCGGTTTTTGGGGCTTGAGGGCAGGGGAACAAAACATTTTTTTCGAGTTTTGAAGGTTCTTGACTTATCGAGGTTCGACTTAAAGAGGTTCTACTGTATATTTTTTGACAACAAAACCTATAAAAAATAGTGGCTGCATAATTATTTTTACCCCATCATATTTAAAATCTTTAGTATTCATTGCCGTGTTTGTAGTTATTCCAAGCTGACCGTATGCTAATATTCGATATACGAGGACCCTCGCACACGTGGTACACGCTTTTAATTAACGCGGGTTCCCAATCTGTTCGCCGATCAACAGTACAGCAAATATATAAAAGGATCAAACGTTTAAAAGGTATTTAATGGACAGAGATGATGCCCTTTTATATGTCCATTAAAATCGGCCGCTTTGAGATTTACCTCAAAAACCCCCTTTGACAGGTGCGGGAATAAAAACCATGGGCCTATTTTTATCAATTTTCAGATCGTTTGCAACAGATTAAGCCGGTTTGTCGACGGTATATTGAGAAGGATATTCCGTTTTGAGAATACGATCTTGATACTCACAAAGGGAACGTTGCAAAGGATTTATGTCTATGTGGCCTTGCATTGTATTTTCGTAGTACCAGGGCTCTTAAGCTTTGAACCGCTCACGAAGTGCAGGTGTGAATGAGATGCACACGTGAAGCATGGAAACTGAGGAGTCGGTTTGAAATGAAATGAAACTTTGTTTAGCCTACGGGGTCACTCACAAATTCTCAGTTACAATATAATTTTATACTATCAGCGGATCGGAACACGACGTCAACTAAGTAGAACCCGCAAGAAACTCAGTGGGTTTGCCATTTTTCTTTGTATAACTTTGCATATTTTGTGACCATCTTGTTGGCGATGAAAGCTAGCTCCAGTATTCTACCTTAATAACCACAGGCTGGTTTGGCATAAACATAACATAAACGCTATCTACACTCATAGTCCCACACTAGGATTTTCTCCTGTGTCATGGGCGCCATGGACACACAAAGACGAATACACAAACCCAGACCCAGAACAGAAATCTAAATTCAAAAATTATTCACATTTCTGTCTGGCCGGGGATCGAACGCGGGTCGTCTCGTCGTGTTGATCATAAATATCACATCACATAAAATACATTTTTCAGCCACGAATATCCCGAACAATTTACTACCGGCGCGTTGATTATGCGAAGACGGTAGAGAATTCTGGCGAAAATAAAGTTATTTTGATTTAAAATGCAAAGAAAAAACAGCGGACAGCGACGCGCGAGCCTTCCCTTCCTCGAAAGACATTTTTTCTCCGAAAAAAATCCTATTCATTTAACTAATCCCGACGCAGACAAAGAGACCGTGCTTGCGAATTAGATACGCAAATATTAATTTTTTTATACTTGTATTACGTTTGATAGCTTGTTTTAATAACATTTAATTAAAGAGATCCTCGGAACTCATGCTATTAACAGGCGCAACGGCTAATAAAGTTTAAATTAAAATGATTTGTGAATCATTTTAATTTAAACTGAATACGCCGAAATGTGTTTCGGCGTATTCATTTTCATTCACAGTTTATATATAATTATAATATCTTTTTAATAAAAAATTGATAATTTTTCAATGTAGGTGGCAACTGGTTCATGGAGCCTACCAACTTAAAATTTAAAATAGCATCGTAATTACCCGACTGCGTCAGAAGGTGAGTAATGTTTTTCGAGTGTATGCATGTAACGATTCGTCCTCCAAAGCGTGCCAAAGAAATGGACATAATTTCTTTGGCCCGCTTTGGAGGGACGAATCGTTTCACTATTACGACAATATGGGTATCAAATGAAAGCTAGTAAAGCTAGTTATCTTCGTATGTTATATTCTCATATACATATGTACAAGGTATAATTGTATAATGTAAAATATCCTCCATAAGCTGAATGTCAGTTGGCCTGAAGTTTTGACTATAATTTGCCAGAGATCTAAAAGATTAGGGTCTTCAGGGCGTTTCAACATGGCAGCTCCCTTGTTGATTTAGGACTTTGTAGAAATTAGTCGAACAATCTATTATAATAATGTATCTACTGTCTACGCAACTTACATTACTTAGCATTCGTTTGATATTAATTACAAAGTTCTACTTCGAATATATTAAGTTCATATTTGTATGAAATTTAAATCGTAACTTTCAATATTTTCATTAACATATCTAAAGGTTACCACTCCTCTATTTTTATTTCTTTTTAGGATTTTCAAAAGATTGTGTATCTAATATGATAAAGAACACAGGGGGGCGGAAACTTTTCATATGCTAATAAAATTGGAAGATTTTTTTTCTATTTCGTAGTCCCTGGGCGACAAAATACATTTTTTTTTGCATGGCGGTATATCTATTAACAAAGCCATGGTGAAAAATCATATTTTCGTTAGGTATTTATTACCTGCAGCCCGTGTAAAAAATGGCCCTTGGTAGTTACCATATTGTTCAACTTTATTTATTATTTTTACAAAAGAGCTTTATTTTCTCTTCAACATTTGTGAATGATAATGCTACGGACCCATTCGCCTGCGAGTCCGACTCGCACTTGGCCGGTTTTTAGATTCTAGCAACGTTACCGTAGTAGATCCAACGTGTTTGTGTATAAAATAGTCTTTATTTATGTACGTGTTTAACGTTCAGTAATTCCTCTAGGCTTTGCTTAGATCTCCGCGGAACATCACATACTTAGTATATCCTATTCAATCTCTTTGAGAGACCTTCAACTGAATGTACTATAAATCCCTCTTGACGTAAACACAGCACGTTGCGGAGAGAACTGCTTAAAATGAACTCGAAGGAGGATTTGTATGCATATACAAGTATTGATAATCATAGAGATTAAAGGTAAGAGCCCAAGAAGGTATAAACCGAGAGTATATAACTTCTTATGCATCTGAAATGAAATGAAATGTCTTTATTTTGTATCGGCCTCCGGGGGCACTTACAAATTGTCAGTTACAATATTTTTTTCTTACACTACCACCGGATCGGAACACGACCACATCTGAGAAGCCAACCACATCTAACAAAACTATCGTGTAAAATAGCATTATTTTAATCGTGTAAAATAATGCTATTTTTGTTAGATGCATCGTTTTAAAGACATTAAGTGATTCAAGAGTTATTTTTCCCTAATGTTCTTCGTTTCACGAGACTAAACTATTCGCACCAACGTTATAATCTATGAACTAATCCTTGTCAGTTAGTGAGAAAACCTAAGCCTATTTTATGAAATTGAAGTAACAAACAATCATGCAGTTCATTAGATGATAAATTGGTCAGTGCCGTTCATGGACATCTTTAAGGAACTTCATATGGAACAGTGGTTCTATGTAAAGGCAATCATAGAAGTGTTGCTACTTCCGAGGACAAAGATCGTCGTATGAAAGTGTTCCGGTAACCACCCAAAAAGCTTAACAGAAAGATAATAATTGGTTGACATGATAGTGCTATAGGATGAGTCTTTATTGTCTACTTATAATAGTTCCCATAATTTGTGCTACATCAAACAACGTATTTTGGTTATTTTTTTTTTACCACACCAAACTGATAAAAATGTTTCGGTTAAAAGGAGTTAAAGTAAATATATGCGTACGTTAAATCCTTTTCAAATATAACACGCTCAGATAGATAATAATGTGTAAACATTATTTCTCGTTTGTAATTTCATACAACATCTTGTTAAAATAATTTACTGAACGTTGTGTGAGGTATTCGCAGCCCAGTCGGGGGAGTAGGCTCTCTCGGATTACACGACGACGTTGAAAGGGGGACGTCGAAAAACAGGAAGGCTCCTCGGAATGCAAAGTGGGGGCTTATCTTATAATCATCGAGCACGTCAAGTTATTAATAAAAATCATATTTCACGAGGTCGCCCGCCGCGGCACCGGGCCGGCGACGCGGCGTGCATAACATCGCGCCGCTGTTCCCGGTACAAACTCTAGAACACATTAATTTTAACCGGGAACAACTTGTTGACGTGGCTTTAGTATTAATTCAATTATTCAACGGCGTTGATTTTCGCATGTATAGAATGTTGGTTTCATACGCTAGAGGCTGGAAAATTTTGAATTATAAATAAGAGGAGAGGAGGGACGAGATCTGATAAGATACAGAGTTATCGTAACTCAGATCGTGCTTTGAGTCATTATTTTACAATACACAGTTGTTTCAGTACGTTTTTAATAATAAATAAACTAAACGTAATAATCTTACTACTTATTAAGATTATTCTATTTATTAAAGATATCGAGAACAGATCGCGATCGAGATAAATTGATAGAACCAATCATCATCAGGTGGAGTTATTATCAAATTCGGTGGAATCATTATCATTAAAAAAAAAATCATACGATGGAAAGCATACTCCTTTGCTAACACTTAAGCGGTACTTAAGCTCATATTAAAAAAAAAAACCGTCACGGGTCGCCTAGGTGTAACACATCGTAGTTATACAAGTAATATGCATAAAACTAAATATGTAGCATAATTAAAGTAACGCCATCTACGAACAGTACCCGGCATTAAGGCGAACTAACACCACAACCAGCAATGTTTTGCTCGATACTTAATAGTTTCGAAAATTTATAACAGATGGCGCTAAAATAAATTGAGGCAAACATTACAACGACAACAATCAAGTTTACCTGCGTCTATAGATGTTTCACATCAAAATTTTGCCAGGTGGTAGAACCAATGTAGTTCGACCGGGGACGTACCACCGCCACACCTATTTCTAGCGTGAAGCAATTCTT
>DWNE01003730.1:0-16229 GCA_018249875.1 Cecropterus toxeus
AGCTAATGAAAATAAAGCCATCTACGTGCATCTAACAGTGCCCCGCACTATTTCGAACCGCAGTTCCCTTAGTTTTGTTCCATACTTAATAGTTCCGACAATGCATAACAGATGGCGCAAAAATAAATAAAGGTAAGCATCACTACACCAACAATCCGGGTTGCCTACGTTTATAGATGTTTAACATCAAAACATTTCATTAACTCAGGCAGTTCACGCATAACGAATGCGGTAGAACCCGTAATAATTACACTCTTAAAAGATAGAACCCTTTATGGTTCGAATCAGGAAACACTGCTTTTTACCTATTTTTATCTAACAACAGCGGTATCATACACTGTATTCTATTTATTGAATATAGTTTACATATATTATTTATTAATACATATATTAGGTGACCATATTAGTCTTTGGGAGTCGTATCTGTGATCGACTTCACCCCTTTTTATGTGAAGTTGCTTACACGTGTCCATGTGCGGCAGTATCCGCTTACCATCAAGTGGACTACATACCTACTCGTTTGATACTACAATGTAATAAATAATAGTCACTAATAATAATAGGACCTTGAATAAATTCTCGCTGTTTTTAGAAGATGATGTAGTGGCACTCTATGCATGTAATTTTGTACGGTACTGCATCAGCTTAGCAAAAAACAGCGAGAACTTATTCAAGGTCCTAATAAGTAATAAGTAAAAATAACCCATCAGATGTGTTCCAACTTAATAATACAGTTAACATAACAAGGGACTGTTGAACCGTATCCAAAATAATTTTGAATGAATACATTCATAACTCTATAATAATAGTTACAGAAGTGTAATTATACTCGACGTTTAATTAACCACAATTAATCATATGTTCCATAGATTTGCGTTACAAAAAGGGCATCAGTAATTAATTTGCGTTTGAGTACGGTGAAATATATTGCGTATTTGTTAAATAATTAGCATTTGTATGTAATAAATATATTGTGAAACTGCAAACGTGAACCGCAGACACCCGCTTGATATTACTGTAATCCATTTTGCGTGAACATACTTAGTTCTTATACTAGACTAGCTATGCTTTGCGGTTATACACGATACTACATAAGTAAAACAAACAAACATAACATGATATTATATAGCCTATAGACTTCCTCAATAAATGGCCTATTCAACACAAAAATTTATTTTCATTTCGAACCAGTAGTTTCTGAGATTAGCGCGTTCAACCAAACAAACTCTTCAGCTTTATAGATTAGCATAGATTTTTATTCTAAAACAAATCTTGTAAGTTACACATAGGTATCACGGGCGGCCACGCTAAATGCAACGGACAAAGTTGAATCCATTTTAAAGTTAGTTCGGGCGGAGCTTTTAGCGCAATAAATGCCTTCCTTCCTCTACTTTCTTAAAAGTTTCCTCTAAAACAAAAAGATTGAGAACAACCGGGCATCGAGCCGTGTGACTAACTCGATACATAAATCAGCCTGAGCTCAGATGCGACAGAACTCTTAGTAGACACTTTTAACCAGTTCTGTTTAAAAAACAACCGGCGTGACGTTTCATCTGTAAAAATTTTACCCTCATGCGCCTAAAGAAGTTTCACTTCAATAATAATTATTTCATCTAATCCTTCTAATTTAATATCAGAATCTAAATCTAAAATATCAGAATCGTTTTTGTAAAACAAGAATTAGCGCGAGAAACGCCGTATTACAAAATCAACCAATAAAAACCCTCAAGTTCGAAAAACGATGGATATTTGTGTAGGTACTATCAGCGCCCCGTTTTATATATCATTTGCAATGACCAGTTGACTAATTTGTCAAATGCTAATGAGTTATCCGTAATGAAACAAATACGTGGCACATAATACAATCAGTGGTAAACCTTCTGGTTTGTAATATTTTTTGTGGTTTGATTAATTGTGCATTATTTATTGGAAGCAATTAATATTGGTCTTTTTATAGAACACAATGAAAGCTGCAAAAGAACCTACAGCTTGCTGATTGAGGGGTCACTGCCCCCTCAGAGCCATTTATCACAGATCCTTCATTACACGAATCTACGTTTCTAACTAAAGAGTTTATAACCAAGTTATAATATAATAATAATATATTTTTTAAACCTTACAGCTCTTACAATTTGTCATTATTGTTAGTTGTGTTAGTATATTGCTTACATTACTTTGTATTAGTATTAGTAAAGTTTCCTTCATTTTCCTCCACTCTAACTATTGCCAGTCTGTTAGTTTAGATTTCTGTTCTGGGTCTGGGTGATTGTGTATTCGTCTTTGTCTGTCCATGGCACCCACGACACAGGAGAAAATCTAGTGTGGGACTATGAGTGTAGAAAGCGTCTTTTAAAAAAATAAAAAAGGTCTTCCTCTGCATCTTTTTTTTATATACCATTGTTGTTTCACAGTGATTTTTTTTACTATGGAAATATCAAACAAACAGTCCACCTGATGGTAAGTGGCCACTGCCGCCTATGGAAATCTGTTATCAACCTCAGATAAGATTAGAGTTTTACCTGAAATAGGCCGCAGATATATATCAGACGTATTCCGACCCGTGTGGCGGAGCGGTCACCATACCGGTCTGACGCGCAGTGGGTCCCGGGTTCGATTCCCGGCCAGAAATATGAACGATGTCTCCTTTAAGTCTTGTCCAGGTTGTGGAACCTTCAGACCAGTACCATTAGTACGAGTTTGCCTTGTTTTTCCAGACAAGATTGAGTCGTGTTTCTGCCCATACATCAACATGCAGCACCCCTAGCGGCTTGTTTCGGAACTAAAATTTACAGAGGGCATTTTTGGCAGAAACAAGACTCAATCTTGTCTGGAAAAAACAAGACAAACTCGTACTAATGGTACAGAACACAATAGTGTAATATTGATTTTCAATTCCCGAAGTTATATAATATTTTTTGCTATTTTTATATATTTTATGCGATTTAGAGACACTTTCATTATATACATTTATTTTTCGAAATATATTTACTTCAGTTTTACTTTTTGAACATTTCTAAGTTTCCATCTCGGTATGCTGTCTTACTAACTCAATACATAAATCAGTTTGCGCAAGATCCGTATAAAATATTTATATCCCGACCGGTATGAAGCTGGACTTTATCCGAAGAGACGTTTATATAAATTTATCTCTGGACCTGCCCACAATCTGAGCCTGTTTCTGCTATATACTAACTGTCACTAGCTTATGTACGCCGCTTCGGTTGCGTAATGTTCGTTTGTAGCGACCGGGCATGTATTATATTTTACGGTAAGTGACAGACCTTTAAAACGAGTTTATTTTGTTTTCCCAAAAGAATCATAATTTACGTTTAAGTCGAAACATTGTAATCGTTCAATGTAAATTATATTATACGTTTACATCACTTCCGGCAACACCTTGCAATGCGATTTATAATTATGAGCAAAAACGTAAACAGTGATTGTTTTGAAGAAATGTAATAAGCTCGTGGAAGAGGCACAAAACGTGCAAAGCATAGCATGGGTTCGTGCCAATCGAACTAACTAGCCTGTGTGAAAAAATGTCTAGTAAGGTATCCATACTAACAAAAAAAGTATATATGTATATATTTCGGGGTAACACAAAATTACTTTATTTGAGTCCGATTAAAAATTTTGTGGTCAGAAACATTATGTTTCTAATCAAACCGAAACCACTGAAACTAATTAAACGATTATATAAACATACATATTTAGCCTATAACTTGAGGTAGAGTTTAGTCTTTATTTGACTAAAGTCCATCAACTCTATCAAAAGTTATTTAAATATAATTTAAAGTTAATTTTCATTATTAGCCGTGAATTCGCGAAGTACGAAGTGTAAAAAATAACCACTTATTTCATATCATTCCACTAGCTTCGGTTCATGACTTTACGAACTGTAAATATCGTAATTTCGTGTTCTCAATATTCTTACATATTCCGGGTTATAAAGTATCGTATATCCTTTTCCGTGTTATCTATCTTTACGCCAAATTTTATTTGATCTTACGGGCGTTTGGGCGTAATTGAATGAAAAACATACAAACTGCCATACTTTATACTGTAAGATCGGAATGTTTTTATTTCTGTTATACTATATATGTAGTGGATTTTTGAGCTTTATTTTTATCAGACTGAAGTAGCAAGCGAGCATGCAGCCCAGCTGATGGTAAATAATTACTACCAGTGATAATCTGATAATCTGCGATGATATCTGTAAGCAACATCATTAAGAACAGGGGTTTTATCTGATTTCGATTACAGATGCGATGTTACTCCGGAGGACTAAGATGGACGTTTATGTAAGTGAGCCGGTAACCACACCCTTCCACCGAAATGTAAGAACTGCTTCACGCTAGAAATAGGGGCGGTAGTAGTACTTCTCTGGAATGAAATGAAATGAAATAAAATGAAATAAAAATGAAATGAAATGAAATGTCTTTATTTTGCATAGGCCTACGGGGGCACTTACAAATTGTCAGTTACAATATTTTTTTCTTACACTACCACCGGATCGGAACACGACCACAAACTACTGGTTCTACCACCTAGTAAGTTCACCAACTGATTATTTTAATTGTGGAACCTCGTTGAGCGAAAGGTGTCGTAGAGGAATGATGACGTAGGCAGCATAGGAAATAGAACCTTTAACGATTTGTATTACATAACTAGATTTATCAACAACTATTCGATCCATTATTGTATCTTTGCTTGATCATCTATCAGTATGAGAGTTTAAGGCCTTAGTTCACCGCACTGGCCAAGTGCATAATACTTTCATACACCATTAAAGCCCTTTTTTAACCGACTTCAAAAAAGAAGGAAGTTCTCAATTCGACTTTTTTTCTATGTACTATACACTATATATGTAAGAAATCAACATATATTTAAACTGTTTTTTTGCTTTTCGGTGATATTAAAGTCAGTTTAATTTTTTCGTAAAAAAGAACTCGTTTCAAAGCTTTCCTTCATAAGTCAGTGATGAATTATTTCTAATATTTTAATTTAGTTTAATAACTTCAGTAATAACAGTGTATAGGATATTCCAAATCCCTTGAGAATGGATGCTTTGCAAATCTCACTCTAATACCTCTTCAAACATAATTAACACTTCCCCTAACCGTAAATCCCCATAACAGAGTTATGTACAAGGGTTATTTGACATGTTTAACCCTCTATGTACCATAGAAACTCTGATATATAGAATTGGCGTAGCGGTATCATGTCAAAATGACTTATTAAATTTGAACTTTGAAGGTATTTCTATACTAATAAGAGATGATTTTCTATAATTGCTTTGTTATTGATAATCATTTGATATAATTAATTCAGAAACGGCGTATCGAAATGACATACCTGATATGTTAGAATTTGTTCCACATAAACACACATGTTATGTAATCATTACATAGTTGAAAATCATTATTATATTCAATTTCGTAAACCTATTTTTAAAATGGAAACAAAATTAAATTAAAAAACAAAAATATACTTACAGAATAAAATTATTATTTTTCTGTTTAGCATTAAACCTGGTGCCCACGAATATTCGTAACCTGGCTAATATGAGTATTAGGTTTAATACTAAACATAAAAAAAAACATACAGTGTCCTAACACAAAAGAACCGCCACAGGTCGGTTACATAATCTAATCAGTATTGCTTGGCATAGAGAATTTGCACAGAGACACGGGCTTCTGTACTTCATTGTTCTCAAGTAGATCGAGCAGAAATATCAGTTTTTTTTTTTTGTTTTTCTTACATAACCCGTCATATTCCAAATAACAAACGAAGTTACATACTTACATACATTATCTGTCGGAAAGATTTTAATCGTAAAATCATATAAAATTGCGGTGCTACGATGCTATAACCAACACAATATGTAATCAAAAACTATCCCCATAAAGACAATGAATACCGTTTTGTTAGTGAAAATATAGTGTATTGAATTTTACATAATTAAAAAATATATAACAGCTGACTAAATCAACTAAGAAACCGAGTCGATGGTGCTATCAGCCCAAAAGATCTATGACCTTTTAATCACCACTTGAGAAATATACGTGCCTTCTCTATGTCATTTCTTAGTCTATATCTCAACTAATCGAGACTGCCCTTTGGACATTGTCCAACACTGTCCATAAATTTAAATTTATTGAAATTCACACCGTTGTTTGAACATTATAATGCATAATACATTTTACGGTCAAAATTGTGTATAAGGTTATTACAAAGATACACAATAATTTATTTTATATGAATATGATATTAAATGGGTAGGCTCTCCAGAATATTTATATTAAAACACGAAATATTATCAATTATTTCGAAATTATTTGTTTGGGTGTTAAATGAAGCATGTAATTTCCATCTTTAAAAGTGTTTACTTCTACTTGTATTCGTATCATCGCCAACGCATTATTTTCCCACAGCTGGGCAAAGTTACTTTCCCAGAATGAGAGACTTTTAGGGCATAGTCTACCGCGATGGCCACATGCGTTCGTGTCGTTTGTGACCTTTGTGCCCTTTTCTTTAACAAAACTCAGGTCCGCAGGTTTCATCACGTTGTTTCCCATCACCGTAAAGCAATGACAGTTAATTTCTAATACATAAGCTCAGAAAAATCAGTGGTGCTTGCCTGAAATTCAAGACGCAATTTTACGGATACCATTTAGATACATTTACAAGTATTTCTTTATACTTTAAATGCCGTCGCTGTACTATGTCTCTTACAGTACAGAGTACGTACAGTACAGATTTGTCTCTGACTTGCCTGCTACATCCATGAGAAGCCATGGATGTAGGAGCAACTTTAAGACAAAATTCAGGAGATGTGCAGCAGCGTGTTCTTGTATAATACCAACTTCTACTGCGGTCACCAGCACGATTATCAAGCGCGATGACCCTTAGCAGCACCCTATATCAGAGGATGCTTATATTCAGAAGTGGTCTTCAAACGGCTCATGATTCAAATAACCTAAACGAAAATTAAAGCATCCCATCATATATATGTAGTTTAATTTAAATCAATTTCTCTACAATCGGAAAATCTTTTCAACGAAAGATATTAAAGTATTTCTCAATAAATTTTTAATGG
This sequence comes from Cecropterus toxeus, assembly GCA_018249875.1. Lineage (NCBI taxonomy): Eukaryota > Metazoa > Arthropoda > Insecta > Lepidoptera > Hesperiidae > Cecropterus > Cecropterus toxeus. Next base: position 7,100 of record DWNE01003730.1, read on the forward strand.
AAATTATTCAATGTTTACTTTTCATGCTTATTTTCAGTCGTTTCAATGGAACTGAAAAATATCGCCATTCCGTAGTAATTGCAGATAGATATCGCCAATATCGAATTAATGGTAAGCGAAATCGGCGACTCGACTCGATTTATCTCAAAGAGATAAGCTTAACGAAGACGGGAGGAATTGATTTAAAAATGACTTGTTAGATGTGGCGCTGATAACTACTGAGAAAGAGATTAGATGCCACTATTTAATTCGGATTTTTATTTTATAGATTTACTAGCTGTGCCACGCAGTTACACCCGCGTTTATTAGAGAACAATCTATTAAAAACAAACAAACATAGCGTGATGTTATATAGCTAAAGCCTTCCACGATAAATTTGCGTTAAATAGCAAATTTATCGTGGAAGGCTTTATAAAAATAATTTTTCAATTCGAACCAGTAGCTCCTGAGATTAGTGCGTTCAACCAAATAAACTCTACTGTTTTATAATATTAGTAGAGATAATTTTGCTTTTTTTTACCTTTTGGTGACTGCGTCAGAATGAGGGTAAAAATTTTTCGAGTATATGTGTGTATGTAAGTTTGTATATATGTATATATCCATTTCTTTGACACGCGGCACGCCCCAAAGGGCTTGATAAATCATGACATATAAGAATCGTGTCAGTTTGCAGAGTGACATGGGCTATATAATTTGAACAAATTCCGCATGCAAATAGAGAGAAAAGAGTGGAAGGGATATTTTTTTCTTATCGTGGTAACATGGGTATAAAATATATTATAAGAAAATAAAAACCTGTTTCTAGGGTATCGCATCCAAAGGGTAAAAACGGAACCCTATTACTAAGACACCTCTGTCCGTCTGTCCATCTGTCTGTCACCAGGTTGTAACTGATGAACCGTGATAACTAGATAAAAGTGTTTATTGTTTTTTTTAGGTAATGGGAACGAAACCTTTCATGCACTAGTCCGGCTCACACTTGGCCATTTTTAAATAGTTAATGTGCATAAATTTTGCCTGTCGGAAAGCGGACTTTACTAAGTTTTGATCTTTGGTAGCCAAAAACTGAATAGATTTAATTATTAATACCGTCATTAGCCTTTATATTTTTATTTTAGCTTTAGTTAAACTACTTTTAACATTTTTTTTATTTAGATGTTAATTTCATAAACATTTATATATGGTTATTATCTAGCAATTCTCATTTCATATTTTGTCTTTGCCAGTGAGACAAGACCACCTCAGAAGTCAACAATCTTTTGTAAAGTGATGACTCTGGTTGAAACATCTTATAAGAGAATTAGCGAAACGGGTCCAATATGCTGTTCAGACGCTAGTTTTCTCGTTTATCGGAGTTTAGATTAGAGAAATATAAATAAATAGACTCTAACTTTAAGTGAACCAGATATAACTTTACAGAGCTTAAGAGTCACTATTTTTTGAATGATAACAGAAAAATGTGACGCGTTACAGAAAAATGTGACGGCAAAATTTATCTCATACGATAAAGAAGTTTAACTTCAATAACGAAATGTCAAAACGCGTTTACTTTCGGTATGTGTATTCCGACTAATTTAACTTCTTTCAAAGATAAAATAATATAGCGGTATATAGGCATTAAGCCCCAAAAAATTGAGAACCCTTGCGTAATAAATGAAAAACCAGGGATGCGTATGAACGGAGTCATGTGAGGCGAATGCCAGGTAGTTTACATTTACAAAAACTATTCCTTTTAGTAAAATTCGTGCAAATCGTACAAGGGTAATTCAGTTTATATCGCGGAAGTGCCACTACTACACGCGTTTTTATTATAGAAAACAGATATAAGCTATTTCTCTCCTTGAAATTATTTGTAAAGACATAACTAGCGCGTTGCTAGAATAAATTTGGCCAATTATTGGGAACTGCTTTTAAACTGATTAGGTGTCTTTCAAATAAGCAACACATTTTTGATCAATTGCAGGTAAGACTCCTGACCATGAATGATATCAGTTTTATGCTTATAAATATCCATAGGTCACAGTAACCTTATATCATACGGTTTCATATAAGTGTCATGGAACCGTATCTTATGTGGTTACTCTCTTTAGCAAAAGAATGGCAATCCTAGGATTTGACGTTTCGTATAAAATGCAAAATTCTTAAGGCCAAGTTGGCATCACAGAATAACTAGAACAGAGCAAAACAGTAATTCACTACAACTTATTCTGTTTTAAAACTGAGTACTGATCGTGTCTCTGGACAGGGAAACATTATTTCTCTGCACAGATTAAATGTTACATTATGTTTATAAAATTAAAACCATGCCGAAAAATAACATAAAAATCGAAATATCAGGTGCATGCTAAAGATTTGAACCTAAAATTCCCCGAATGAGAGGATTTCATTTTGCTGGGCTATTTCAATATTAATTTAAGTACTCTTAAACCCCCTTAGGGCTCTTTTTATGACGCTATGTAACTCCAGACTACTATTAATTAGAAAGTGCAATGCCACTTTTAAACAGTCCTGACAGTCTATTAGCGTAAAAGTTGAGAACACAAGCACGAAAAAGGTTCTTAATCAACGTAATTACAACATAGATCGTCTTGAATATCCTAATTAATTCTTAATGAACGCCTTTTTAGACTATATTTTAATTAAAGCGACGATTTGTTTAGACTTAATCTTTTTATAACGTTTAGTAGAACATAATTGGTGTTTAATGTACTTTTTACGAAATTAAAGAAAAAACGAACATGTTGTACTTAATAATAAACTGGACATCTTTTTTGTAATATGGAAGTAGTAGAAGAACATGCAGTCCATCTGATGGTAAGTGGCTACTACTGACATTTGTAATCAACCCTCAGATAAAATCATCTTACTTGAGGTTACCCACAGCTGCGTTGCTACTTCTGAGCAAAAGTTGGAACCTTGGATAAGTATGTCCCGCTCATCACACTCTTCAGACCAGAATTAGGTGTGGCGGTGTTCTTCTGGAGTCGAACAACAAAGGGGTCTACCACCTTCAAAATGTAACTATACGCACATAACGATATGCACTTAACTTTAAGGTTTGCACATCATTATTACATGGAGTTAAATACATCTGACACGGTTTGGTCATTAGTCTAGACACCGCCTCCTCGCTCGAAGATAGAGTATCAGATCTTCCCCATTTATAGACGACCCGCGTGCGGTGCGGTGCGGTCACAATACCGGTCTGATACGCAGTGGGTCCCGGGTTCGATCCTCGGCCAGACAGAAATTTGAATGATGAGTTTAGATTTCCGTTCTGGGTCTGGGTGTTTGTATATTCGTCTTTATGTGTCCATGGCACCCACGACACAGGACAAAATGTTACTGTGGAGCTATGAGTGGACTCATAGCTCCACATTTTATTTATAGAACCTCGTGCCCAGTGTGATTTGACCGTGAGATTGCAGCCAATTCGGCCTTTCGGTACCGCGTGATCCTATGTCATTCAGTTGGTCAATAGCACGCCATTTCGTATTCAGTTTATGAGCCGAATCCTTATCAAAGGGATCTGATTGGCATCGAAGGAACACAATTAGGCAAAATGGTTCGCTATTTAGTCTGTACCTTTCAAAGGAAATTTGGGACCGGATACATTGACAGAATATACCTATACAACATCCGATTTAATTTAATTTGTAAATATGTAGAGCTTATTTTCGCAGCTCCGACTGCTGTCACGTCTATTGAGGTAAATTCCCAATGTGATAGTTCAGGTCATGAACTATATATGTACTTAATATTTTGCATTTATCACTTTAGTAAGATATATATTTGGTAGAAATATTATGTAGTTGCAAGCGACCTGGAGTTTTATATTTATGAAATTGGTATTAAACATGTACAATACACCTAATACAGAACTATTGTCGCCAATGGAATATCATGCTATATCGCTAATTGCCCAACTCGAAAGTGGTAAAACCCTTTGTGTTCGATTCTGCAAGCATGTTGGTGCTTGCAGAATCGAACCTTTTACTCTCAACCTTTTACAACCTATTAACACCAGTGTTAGGCTACATATGTTCTGATTTAAAAGGTGTACTAACATGCTTATCGGGGGCATACCAAATTAGCCCTCAAGGGTAGCAAATCGGTGGCCAACCGTAGAAGTCTGATTTTACAGGATGAGATGGATTGCAGTGGCCAATTCCCGTCATGTAGACCGCGTAATCGTTTGCCACATCAAAAATGAAAATCTGTTATCATCACCAATTTTTTCTATTTGAATTCTGTCATGGGTGAGGTATTTCTACTAAATATCTTCTCAGAAAAATATCTCAAGTAGAAAAGGCCAAAAAAATCGGTCTACTTTAATGGTTACAGTACAACTACTAAACGAAAAATAAACTATACCCGAATTCAAGGAATTTGACTAGCAATATTTTTTTTGTTTGCAAATGAAATTCGTTATTTATTTTGATAGCACAAACTGTTGCAAGTAAATGCAACAGTGAACAGCAGTTACTAAAATGATTTTTTTATATGCGTACAAAGTGCCATTTCCTGTAACACTTTAATCCGGAAATCGTAACAAAAACCGGGAATACAAAACGGTAGCCAATGACTACGCAAACATTTACCGTTCGGTCGAAACAGGAAGGATCACTCTTGACTTATCCGGGGTCGAACGGAACAAAGCGGATCGTTGAATTGAAGAGGATACATACGTTGAGATAAAGACAACCTGTATTGTTTCAATAAATAAATGAATAATTAAATTAAAGAAATGAATGACTGAATAGAGAAATAAGTGAGCAACCATGAGCAGCTTGAATGAATGAGTGAACAACGAACGAAAAAAACGAAAGAAAGTATTTATAAACGTACAAACTAATAAACTATATATTTATAAACATATTTATAAATATATAACGCTTTCTGCACTTATAATTGACTGACAAAACAGATAAGTAAATAAACATCTCAGTGAATGAATGAGTGAACAATGAACGGAAAAAACAAATGAATGTATGAATGAACAAGCAACGCTTTTTACCCTCTTAGACTTAAACCATAGTACACGCTAAATCTGAAAAACAAACTAGACATAGAACAGAAATCTAATCATGATTTATGTGTCTACACAGTTGGAATACAAATTCGTAACTTTTTGTTATGTCAAACAATGTAGTGACCGCTGTGCTAGGCGAGTATTGTGAATACCGTCTGGCCCTACAAATCCAGTACGCAGCATACGCCTTTTGTAGAAAAAGGGCTTTGAGTAGAATTCGTAACTGTCTATATATGAAACCAGTATTTAACCTGGTCTGAACTTACCTAAAAAGGAGGCTTTTTTTAGTCACTGATCTCAGTTAAGGTCATAGCATTGATTCTTTTTGACACGCAGCACGACATACATTTAGTATATTTGTGGCGGTGAAAATGAGTCGTAATGTTCTATCAAATCGCGATGCTACGATACTATAATTAACTTGGTTTTAAAATGGACACCCCTATATAGAAATGATAAAAATATTTCGTAAATTTATCGCTATTCAATTCGAATAAACACAAAAAGTCAAAACAGACTACCGAGATATAGAAAGGAATTGGCACTAATTGGATCTTCATGAAATAACTTGTCTTATTGATTAAATTTTCAATGACAATTAAGGTCAGATGTCAAACACCCCAAGCAAACTCTGCTTTATATTCCACGTGAGAACATAATATGCTCCCTTTATAGGTGGTAATTAAACCGATTAGCTTCCAATGAATAACACGATGTTAGATAGTACTTTACAGCGTGATGGTAGATGAGATTACAGTGAATCTAGGCGTAAATACCTTTGACACGTCAGCGTAAGGCCAAAACAGCATACCGACTTTGTAACGTTTTGTTACACGTAATTTTACTTACTAGATATTTATCCTATAATAAATTGCTTTATTGTTCAAATAAACTTCTGTAATGATCATAGCAAAGATTTAATTATAGATATGATTTGTAAGTAACTGAGGAATTTATGATAATTAACATTTATTATAATGATGACTCTACTACTGTAGACAACCTTCATAACATTTATTTAAATGCGACTAAATGACTATAGCGTTTAATGTTTATGCGACTAATTGTGAATTATATGAATAATTCACAATTCATTACAACGCGATCGCCAGCTATCACCAGTACGATCATGCATTGCTCTCAATAGCGCTTCGTGAGCCGTTGAACGCTCTAACAACAATACGTAGCCCGGATAATGTAAGTCAATATTGAAACGCAGTTTATAAATCCACGATTGTTAAGCATGGCTCATTCTCTTTCACATTCTCTGCATTTATTTGCAATACAACTTAAAATATTTTTATTTCAAATCTGACATTATAATAAACACCAAATCGCAAGTACGAACTAAGCCTTATTCACAATTCATCACAACGAGATCGTCCGCTATCAGCAGTCTGATCGCGTATCGCCCTCAATGGCGCTACGTGAGCGGGTAAACGCTCCGTCATGAATACGCGGCCCGGATAATGTAAGTCCGTAATGGAACGCAGTTTGTAAATCCACGATTGTCTGCTACTCATTGTGACATGTTTTTGTTAATAGCCGTCATTTTATGCTACAATAATTTTAATTTTGTACTATAATTATTTGTAACGCTGTTGATGTTCTGATTGGTTCTTGTAATCTGCTAAAATGTAGATTTATGGAAACGTTACACTATCATTACCATCAATAAACTCTGCCCACTTTTTAGCGCAATTAGGTACAACGTTAGTATTTCGAAATAGCAAACGAACATACAGTCCATGTTATATGTACGATGCATTGTTTTTTCCGAAGACTGAAATGATTGCCTCATAGATAACTTAGCCACCAAGTGCTTCATGCTAGAAATGAGCGAGGCAGTTGTAGGTACCTTACCAGTCTAAAATATAATAAGGCCTAGATTTTTTAACAAACAAGGCCAGCACAGCGTCTGAAAATCCTGAGCGGAATGGTAGACTTAACACAACTTTGAGAACTTTTCTTACGTATTCTTAGGTGTACAAGTTTCTCCACGTTTTCTTTCCGAAAGACATGGTTAATTGATACTCACATCATTTTCGAAAAAAATCTACGTGCCTGAGATTTGCACCTGCTACGTTTAACCTACCTAGGTAACCACTAGTTCTAATACTATTCTATAGCAAGTCCCTCTCCTCATAAACATGTAACTCGCAGATAGGGTTACAATTTGTGTGCGTAAGTGCCTTTGAACAGCGCACATAAATCGTTTACAAACAACAATGAACAACACTAGCAGACTATTTACGCAGGCACTGTCAGACGAAGAGTGGCGTGTGGTTACAATGAAAAGCTAAAACTATGTGAATTTTGCTACTGACATAGTAGGTACTAAATGAATTTTGAGTATGTACATAGTATGAAGCTCGATTTGAATGTTGCTACTGGAACCTTTTATTTTGTTATCAAGGGCAATACCTAAAAAAGGTACCTGACGCCCTGGGAGCACTGAACCCTTTCGCTAGTCGACCTTATCGCTGCGAGGAGGACTCCGAGATCTCTCATGGATCACAGTAGTAAGTTCTTAATATTAATGTCGTATATAGAACACACCTTTGAACATAACCCATTTTTATCAGTCCGACTTTTGAAGTCCATTGCTGAACGTAGTTCATCTGTAATGCCAATAGTCTTCTACCAATAGTCTTTTGCTGATAACTTCTACCAATAATCTTCGACTGATAACTTTTGCCAATAGTCTTCTGCCTAAGTCTTTTGCTAATAGCCTTCTGCTAATCCTCTTCGCTAATCGTCTCCGTCCAAAAATCTTCTGCTTAACGTCTTCTGCCATAAGTCACTGCTGCTACTGCCGCCAATCTTATGTATTTTGGTCTCTATTAACCTTCAACGATATCCGCGGAAGAGATAGTGAGAGAGAGAGATCGAGCTTCGAGTTCGACATCACACGACACATTTATCTGGTAAACCTGCTAATATTAAAGAAGTAGCAAACGAGCGTGCAATCCATCTGCCTCCGCTACTTGCCATACACTCACTTTGCTATCCTGATGACTAAGTGGAATGCCTCGTGTTCTTAAATATGTTTCTTTCGTATCGCAACCTTTAAAATGAAGATAGTAACTTAATACTATCATTATTACGAAAAGCCTATGTTATCGATCATACACATAACAAAACTGCCTGACTGACAGAGGATGACTGCCCTAAAATAGGCTGAAAACCGACGAAACTGGAGGAAAATAACACACTTAGTTGGAAGGAACTTTCATGGAAACAACCTTCAGAAATGAAGACACCACAAATAAGAAGATTTTTTTCCAAAAACTTGTTCTCTATTTTTTGTACCTGTTTCATAATTGACGGGAATATTTGTAAAAGATAATTCGGCTAATGATTTTTCTTTGTATTTAGAGGCAAAATAAATTTCACAAAAGCCGTTGAAGGTTTTAATCCTATTAGCATTAATAAATAATAAATGATTCATCAAAAATTTTATCCTAATTGATAGGTAAGGATATTTTTTTCTTTATTTTTATTGAAAAATAGCTTGCTAGGATCATTATTAATTAAAATATTCAATGAGGGTCTTTTGCCATATTCAAATTTAGATAAATAATATTTAAAATGTTAATGATTACATTATTTGCTTCACAAAAATATGTAAGGATAACAAAAGTTTTTAACTATCCTCATATATATATTATAATTCTCACTGTGTCTAAATCAAATGTGTATTTTTTAAGGAAGTAGCAAACGATCATGCAGTGATGGTAAATGGATACTGCCGCCCACGGACATTAAAAATCAGCCTAAAATAAGATCAGAGCCTTATCTGAGGTTAGCCACAGATGCATTGCTACCCCTGAGGACTAAGTTAAAACGTCTCTGGTAACTAAGACAAACAGAAGAAACTAAGAACAGAGCCAAGCAGTACTTCACTGCGGGGCAACTCCTTCTGCTCTACAAGGCATAAGTGAGACCCCACATGGAGTACTGCTCGCATCTCTGGGCAGGGGCGCCACAATGCCAACTTAACCCATTTGACTCCGTACAGAAGCGCGCGATCCGAATCGTCAACGACCCAAGGATCACCGATCGGTTAGAACCCCTAAGTTTACGGAGGGACATAGG
>DWNE01003731.1:0-16229 GCA_018249875.1 Cecropterus toxeus
TCTGCGGCCGTTTGGTGGTTTGCGGCGGAGCCAAGGAACGGATCCGCCGCTGGGTGTGGGAGGTCGATGCCTGTAAGATGTGGAAAGCTTTGCAGGTGTCGGCTTACCCATGCCCACGACCCCTGGGTGGCGGTCTCGGGGTTGGTCCGTCGCCCTTAATATGGGGGTCTTGGGGGTAAGGCGAGTTATTGTGTTTTCTGGCGCGCCTTGCTGTTGTAGGAGAGCTCCGTGCTCCACACGCAGGTTCGCGGATGGTTGCGAAAGCGTTCCCGTGTTCATAACCCAGTGTTGGCATAACCCAATTGCTAACCCGGGCGGCTGAGTATCCATGAGGATTGTCCACTTTTAAAAAAAGGTATTGTCTTGCTATAGTTTGAAAATTGCTTTAGTTTGCTATATAAAACTGAAAAAGCACTCTGATACAACATATACCTATAATATAGGTATATATTGTTTGAGTATAATAATTGTATGAATATAATTCAAACGCAATTTTAACATAGGTAATATATATTGTCGTAAGGTAAATTGAAGTGTTGGTAGAACCTCTACAAGAGAACAGGTTTTGGTCTGAAGGTCTAAAGACATACTTATCCGAGGCCTTATGATTCTAATTATTCCTTAAAAGTATCAACGTGTCTGTAGTTCAACTTCAGAAAGGCTCCGATTTTGTCTGGCGTTGGTTACAGATGTTTATAGTCGGCAGTGACCACTTACCATCAGACGCACTTAGCGTTGCCACTTCTCCGGGTTGGAACTGTACGTATCCGGGCTCTGGGCTTAGCAACAACATCTCCGGGCAAACTATTTTTAAAATTCGATCTCAAAAATGCAATAATTTATGAAGATGCTATGCCATCAAAAACACAGTCAGTTAGTCAGTTAATTTATTTAGCCCCTACTTAAGGGGCCTTATGTCTTCAGTTATTACGTAAGTTATTATCATACCACTATAAAAAACTTTTACGTTTTATATAAATAGATTGACTTGGTTATAAAACTGGTTGTTAAAAAACTGTTTTTTTTTTATTTCTCCGGGTCTGCACTTCCTCAAAGGTGGCAGCCCTAGGTGCACCGCATAATAGTTTGCTTCATCAATGTTATATAAAAAGAATATAAGTCGAAAATATGTCTTGCTATCACTATTCAACGATACCTTGCAATGGAAGAATCGATGAAGATTATTTTAAGTAACCTACTCTTAAAATATCAATAAATTGTCCAGGTGAAAGCCATCCACAACTTGCAATACCATCACGCAATTTTCGGTAAATTGCTGTACAACGACGACATCCTGGACGCTATAGAAGACATCTTGGAGACGGAGAACATAGCGCTTCACCACACCAAAGCAAACTACAAGCCCCCGGAGAAAGGCGGTGCTTATCCTATGCATCAGGTATATTAGACTTTGGTAAAGGGCGATTTCCCGTCAGTCTAGGAGATTGTACATATGTTAGGTGCTCAGAAAACAATAGCGTGATTCAAAATGCAGTGCGTAGAGCACTGTATTTTAAACCTCGCTATTGTGACCCGCTCTTCGTGAGTTAAAAGAAGTCGTAACGACAGATATTTCTAGATTCTACATTTTTAGGATGAAAGAAATTGCTTTAAATGCATGCGAAGATTCAATAGAATTATAAAACAAGTGTTTATTATATAAAAGTATAGCAAAAGAGCAGCTATAAACTATTCACTGTATTTTGTGCTTTAGCGCTGAAAATATTGTGGGCTCGCATATTGGTTCAATCTACAAATATTAGTTTTGCAACGTTACATAAAAATAACTAGACGAGAGTAATAATTACTGTAGTGTCATGGAATATTTTGATTTTAATAAATATAAGTATATCAAAATGTAATTAATACAAGACATTATTAAACATATTGAAGTTGATTTTTTTCTGCAGGACTACCCCTATTTCCCGTACCACAACGATTCCAACATAGCATTGTTTGTCCATATGGACGCAGCGTCCCCTGAGAACGGGGGGTTGTTTGTATACCCCGGGTCGCATAAACTGGGGCCGCAGGAAGACTTCGGGCCTAAGGAAGGAAGCAACTTCCATTACGTTGACCAGGTATGGAATTAAATACTATTTAGACATAATATGGCATGTAGGCAAATAGGATGCATATCTCCAATTTTTAGTAACCCCATATAGATAACCTACTAACTAGATAGAGATTCGACGTGCTTCATTTTGTAAGGTCATTCTCTTTGCTGTTTGAGATACGTGGACAACCTTCACAGCCAATTTCCTAGATTCTAATACCTTGCGTGTGTACTACACACGTCCTTCCGTAAATGGGCTTACGAGTATTTTCGTATATATGAATTTAGTGTCGAAATGACGCATATGTCATCTTTCTGGGGTTAACCTGTGACTGGGGCTGCCATGGCGGAATTTCTTCAAGGAGGAATCGTGGTAATTAAAATCCAAACCATTTATTAAGATGACGCATGACCGAGTATAGATATTTAAAAATCGAACCGTGCACTTTGCAGATGGCAAGCCGGCTGTAATAAATGAGGCACTGTATTTAGTCACAACTTGTCATCATACTGCTTTAACACGCAGAGAGATCAGGGTTAGATCCCCGGCCAGACAGATATCTAAAATACGAATTAAAATTTCTATTGTGGGTTCGGGTGTTTGTGTATTTGTGTTTGTATGTGTCCATGGCACCCACGTTGGAATAATCCTAAAGGATCTATGAAGAAAACGATATTGTTATTATTAAAGCTATATGTTATTGTCTTACGTAATATCTGTTACAGGAAAAGTTCCCCCTGTCCGGAGCGACACCAATCATAGCGGAAGCTGGCGACATCGTCATCTTCTCGTACTTGTTGATCCACGGCAGCTCGATTAATAGTTCCACTCGGCCACGTCGGATGCTACTCGTCCAGTATACGGACGCCCACGACAAGCCCAAAGGCGAGCATCGTGGGCAACCAGGTCGTGGGCTCGTTTTGAGAGGTGTCTGCTTGGACAGAGACGCGACTATGGCTAATAAATTCCAAATCGCTTAACTTAGAATGTAAATTTTGAATATTACGGGATCACTGGAACGGAATCTCAATACTAAAAATTAAGCTCAACTTCATTATTCCTTTTAATACTAAATTTCAAGTAACAATTATTTTGGTTTATAATAAAACTCGCTTAAAAATATTAAAGCTATTTTAAATTGTTGATTATTTATCTAGCTGTCCTGATTTTATACAATTAAAACAGGTTGGTTTTCGCCATGAAAATTATCGTTATTTCTTTTAATTATTTTATTCTCTCCCTTCAATGCATTGAAATAAAAGATTTTTGAAGTAATTTTTAATTTTAATTTAGTTAAGTAGTCATCTAGTAACATCGTTAAAACATTAAAACAAAAACCCAACTGTTTAAAACTGAATTTTTGTTCATAATGATATAATATTTAATTTAAAGTTTTTTTTTTAACATTTTGACAAAATAGTGAGTAAAAGTATTATAATACATATATATTTAGATTGGTCTATTTACTAGCTTTAATTTGATACTCATATTGTCGTAATCGTAAAAAATATCATCCCTCTACCCCCTTATTCCTATATTTCCAAGGCCAATTTAAATATATAACCTATGTCACTCTGCAAACTAAGAAGATTCTAATGATATGTCATACGTCACAACCCGTTAAGCCGTTTGGGCTGTAGCGCGTGCCAAAGAAATGGACATACATACCTACATACATACATATGCATATATACTTACGTACATACGCTCGAAAAACATTACTCTCCTTCTGACGCAGTCGGGTAAAAACACATTCACGTCTTCACATCTTCTGATCTGCACTTCAGAAATTATATTTGTGCATAAAGTAGGAACATCTTTTCAAGGAAAAATACGAGTATTTTCTATCAATACTACAAAATTAGTGGACATCCCTTATGGATACGACGTCAATTCCCGTTAAAGACTACGCATTAGATTAAGACTTCTGCTGTAGATTTTTGAATACGTTTGTATTAAAGAAAGTCAATACGCGCGGAATGGGGCGAAGTAAATGAAATTGAGCTTTATTTTAAAAAAATCTTACCGGACTCATTTTCACATGACGCGACCATTTTACTCCTCGGGAGTAGTAACGCATGTGTGATCAGATACTCAAAACTCAAAACTTTAGATGGTAACTTTAGATAACTCCTCTTCTATATGGAATGGTTTACAGAGTCCATGCAACTGTGACCACATAGCATGTTCATTATTCTATTGCTATCTTATAAAGTCAAAATAATAATAATTCCTCTTTATATCTATAATAATTTTTTATAGTTATAATTTAAGTAATTTTATTTTATACTTTTTATTTCAGAAAATTGAGATAACTGTAAATTATTTATATGCCAACATTTAACGATTTTTTATCGCATTCTATCTATAATGTTATGGTGTAATTTACGTCGGGTGTCCTAAAAATATAAGATCAGACCTTATTATCGGGCGAAATTATTCCGTAAGAGAAGGACGTCAAAAGGCGATAAGTAATATACATAAGGATTCCCATATGATAATATCTTGTGCGGAAGAGGCTACGAAATTATACAAATCGATACAAACCGATACTCATTGGCATGTATTATACCGCAGCTATTCACACCGATAGGATTTCTGCTGCGAAAAGTATGCATTTGGTTGCGAAACTATATCGAAACATATTTGACTTTGGTGTTATTTTTTTTTCTCGTACCTAAGGTCTTTATGTTTTTGATTAATAACATATTTTACATTATATTACATTGGTTTATAAGTTGATATTTTTGTAATTGGTTTAAGATTTGATATAGTTCGTTGATATAGATTTCTTCGCTTGCGATTTTGCATGTTATAGAATATACAAGAGTAAAATCAAAATTTTGATTTTCCAGCTAAATCATTCGTGAATAATGAAAAACACAAGCCTGTGTAACGTCTCACGGAGACATAATCATTAAGGTTAGTTTCGTGATTATAAAATAGCTATCCTACCAGATAGCCTGTAACAGGCAGGTGTTGCCGGCTCACTTTTATGTGAGGCTACCATCTCAGTCCTCGGGAGCAGCAACGCATCTGTGGTCGACTTCAGATAGAACCCCTGTTCTATATGAAGTTGCTTACAAATGACCGTGGGTGGCAGTAACCACTTACCATTAGGTGGGCTGCTTGCGCGTTTGCTACTTTATATTTACGAAAAAAGGCAGTGTGGCAAACAACGCACAGTAGTGGACGAATAAGAATTGTTATTCTTTAGTAAGAGTAATTCAAAGAAAAATGATAAAAATTGCTGTTTTCTGTTGCAAAAGGTTACATTACTAATATTAGATAATTCTGTACGATCTAATCCTAGGCCATTTGATATCACTGGACGTCTACCCACGGATTGAGCTCATTAAATATGAAACCGAATATTTGGCTCCAAATAAAATTGTAGCTTTGAAATGGCGATTTAGGGACGTAGAGACGTTATCTAGTCATTACCTAAATCGTATGAAACCAAGATATATCTTTATTATCGCTAAGTGAGAACGAAATGGACCGAAAGAAAATTTGGGCAAATTGAGTTTTTTTTTACCAAACTGAAGTAGCAAACTGGTGGACGTCGGCAGATGGTAAGTGCTTATTGCCGTCCATGGATATCTATAAGCGACATACAGAACAGTCATGGTCACCTCATGTGAGTGAACGGGCTACTTCACGCGAGAAACCTTTTTCCTTTACCACCAGTTAGCAACCGGAATATACCACCGCCACTACCACCGAAAAAGTATGGCGGTGGTACCATCCTGGTATAACTATACTGATTCTACCACCTTTTTTTGTGTTCGGGAGGGAAAACTTTAAAAGGTACCCGACGTCGCTCCCACGACCCATTATGTGGAATTTTTACCGCACTAAAACCCCCCCGGTGGCCGTCCTCAGCGCTGTGTGGAGGACTCCGAGATCTCCAGCGGAATGCAACCGGAGTCCTCCAAGCGCAATGCCCCTTTTAGGCTCTTTCTCTGTGAGCATACGCGCTCACCGTTCTTTCAGGTATTTACGACGGCACGCGACCACGCATACCGCCGTCCTTCAAGGGGTCACTTGATTGGACGGTTCGAGTGCCCGCTGTTGCCGCCCGCAACCCCAGAAGCCCCCTTTTAATCGCCTCTTACGACAGGCGGGAGATACCGTAGCCCTATTCTGGTCACGGTACTACAGGGAAAACTGGTTCTACCACCTGGTACATAGTCGAATGAGTCTACTAACAACTAAATATCTCCTAATCACATAGTTTATCGTGAAGCAAATTAAAAAGTGACGATACTTGTACTAGAATTTTTTTTGACAAAAAATATAACCGACTTCCATGCCACAAAAACACATACAGTTTAGTACATAAACAGTACATAGTCCCGAAGTCGGCGCTCAACAAATTTCGCTAAATCATGTCGACGAAACTATGTTCTACGAGTATATAATTATATGAGCATACCACAAGTACCAAAATACCACTATGTTGAAAACAGCGTAAGTCATATCAGCTTACGGACCATTGTTATAGACGAGTGAGGGAAATGCAAGCTGCCTTCCTTCCACAAGATGTCGATACGTGTGTATAGTCATAAGGCTGTCTATTCGTTAGATTTAGTTGCGATAAGCAGCTTCTTTCTAAATGTTAGATTTCTTAAAAAGTTAATTTCTGAGCTTTTAACTGACTGAATCAAAATCGGACATACAAACATTGTTGGAATGGCGCAAATTAGATGAGATGTATAGAAATCAAAAGGCTGATGGAAAATGTAAATACGACACACATACAATCGTAGTACTGTCATACGCAATATAAGTCAAATATGTAATTTCTCAGATTTTCATGTGAAGTATTTATAGGCGCAGGTAAACCTGATAGTTATTTTGACGATTCTTGCATTTATTTAATTTTGCACCATCTGTTATTCATTGTCGGAACTATTAAGTATCAAAACTAAGCGGGCTGTGATTAGTTCCACATTGTGCGGGCTACTTACGTTATGTATGGTGTACGGATAGTAGATGGCGTTATGTTACTTATACTATATATTTAGTTCCTGACGCAATCTTTTATTTATTGCATATTACTTGCACGAACACGATGTTTCACATCTGCCAGGCGTCGCGTGACGGCTATTTTTATTTGTTGTATTAATAATAAAAATAATAAACGACACTATTTTACCATGACTCTTACTAAGTAACCCTAAAAGAATGAACCTCAAAAAATCCTCAATTGTGCAACATTGGACAAATTAGCTAAGGTGTTACTGAGTATATTTATAAACTGATCGAACTAGTCGTATCAGGAGTATACGGCCTTACAGGATCACGTTACAAAGTTTACGTTGTTTGCTAATTACTGAGCGTTGCAGACCTTCCAGCTTCTGTGTCTACTCATATGTAGTCTAGATGCAATTCGAACAAGTCAGCCAATACTTGCAAGTTCTCTCCATTTCACCCTAGTGAGTTGAGACGACAAGTTTGCGGCAAGTATTGAGATTAGTTTCTGACATACATGACTACATATTTCTAGATATTTACTGCTACAGTTTTAGAAATTAAGGAAACATTCAACTCAAGTTGCTGGTAAGTGGATAATTATTACAAGAATGTCTATAATGAACTGTAAATATGTATGTTATGAGTTATTGCTCGCAGATCTACGCTGTATTACCCACAGATGCGTTGCAACCTTGAGGATTAAAATGATAAATCTTGTGTAATTATCTTTTCATGTATTTTTACCATGTATGGAAGATGCCTTGGAGATCCTTGTCCTGTTTTCATAGATAATAATAGTCATCAATTAATCATGATTTTGAGGTCCACAGCTGGACACAGGACTCATCAAATGGATATTTTGCCAAAAACTACCGCGCCTTGTACGTAGGTTTATTTATTTAAATAAATGTCGTGATATTCAATACTTCTGGAAATATGTTTGATTTGATCGTGACTTACGCATTTGTGAAGTGATTATAAATAAAATAACGGAGATAAGAGTGATTTAGAAGAAAATTGTCACTAAATCATATGCTCAATTTTGTCAACATCAAATCCACTTACGTAAATATTGTTTAGTAATTAACAAAAGTTGGTAGCATAATTACCAATATTCGTTTTAATTCGTTATAAGTTCAACTTATTTAACAATTACCTATTTTCGGCGCCGCCGCTTTTATCACGTTAGGCATGATAATGATTTTCACACGTGTTAATGTACTGTGTGCCAAATTTAAGTGAAATATGACCAGTAGTTATGACAGAGTAACAAATACATGTATACATCCTGACATTTTCGCATTTATAATGTTAGTAAGAAAAGATATTAAGAGTTAAGTAAAAAGCATTATTTACTAGTTTCCAATTTCAACCATATACGAATAAGTATAAATAGTTTCAATACTCAATAATCTGGTGTTAGTGGCCTACACGTGGCAGCTTATCCCGCACCTCATTATTTGAGCTAGAAATTTGGACTGTAATCCGAGATTAGAGCCTCGCAAACGAATCTACGGTTTTCCTCTTATCAAACATGTCTGAGATGTTATTTTTTATTCACAAACGGTATATTTATAGGCTGTAAATAAGATTGGGTGTTATTTAATTAAATTTAGTTTTTAATTTATTTGAAGTGAAACTTCTTTAGAATGGTTGTGATTTAAAACTCAATGAAATTAAAATGCGCTACGAATCAGTTGTCGGCGCTAAGTAGATGGCCCTGTACCCCTTTCGGAAGCACGCTGACAAATTTACTTGTAGCTTGTATAAAATCTTCGAGTATAGTAAATGCGAAATAAGATGCAAGTTTGTGATTACTTAATCGATTTTTGCTCAGTAATATTTTTGTCATTTATCTATTTACAGGTGCTATTTTAAAAATATCTAGCCTATGTTACTGTACAAACTCAAACTAATCTAATATGTCATATGTCATAATCGGTCAAGCGATTCGGGCTGTAGCGCTTGCCAAGGAAATGGACAGACATACATATAAACATACACACTCGAAACATAATAATATAACCCACTTTTTGACGCAGTTGAGTAAATAGCAATGGTGCTGATAATCTAAATTTAATCTAGTCTAATAACGCCAAGACAACAAATATCAAATTCACCACCATAATAAAATTTCTCTAAATATAAATGAGTATCAAGATAAGCACCTATATCTGAGTGTAATTCATTTTTCGACGTAAAGCAAGCAAGAGGCTGGATCCACGGGGCTCATTATTTCAGCTCAAATCCCGTAGCGTGCTTATAATCCGGGATTAGGATCCCGTGCAAATGAACCGGCTTTCTCTTCTGCGAATTGTTCGTACTTTTAAGAAATTCTGTTATTGCCATGTTTTCGGGATATTTTTGTTTAATATACACCAAAATTTCCACGATGTTGTCAGGTTTCTATAAGCTTCTATTTATTCTCATTTCAGTTAACTGTCTGCATTGAGTTCAACAGTTAATTCGGTAATTATGCAATTGAACTAAAATTTCAATAAAATTCTGTCACCAACAACAAATGTGATACATTAACGGCAAATATTTTAGGATAAAAGTATTACCCAAAAAAGGTACATACGAATCGCTGGGAGAAAATTCTTTTCTCTACCGTATTGAATAAGTAAGCGGCCAGTTGATTATCCTCAAAAGAACTAGTTACCCTGGAACAGTATGGAATAATAAGTTTCTCAAACATCATCCATTTGTAGTAAGTAGTATTGTAAAGGGATTAGATAGCACCTTCCGTCCATCAGCCTGTATAGTTCCACTGCTGGACATATGCCTCTCCTAGTGCCGGTTTTTCCCAATACTGACAGCGCTGCAGTGGATGCAGTATTGTTGTTACATAAGACGGTACCTTCCCGGTCGAATTACCAGTGTAATTTTCCAGCAGTTTCCAGGTGGTAGAACCAATGTTCTACCACCTAGAAACTGCTTCCTACGACATCCACGGGTAAAGTTGGAGTAGTGCTATTAAGTTCAAACGCCACACGGCACTTTATTCATAATGAAACTTGGTAAAGTTTATAATATCACAGATTATATCTATAGATAATTTACGCCGAGTATTATCGGCAGTGAATTAAGATTTCAAACCAAATCCTGAGCTAATATTCGGCTATGAATACAGCCGCCATTACCCGCGACAAATGCGCAATAACCACAATTTATGCCCGAGCGATATACGAGCTGTGTTTATTCGCGCCGCACACAACCTTCCGAACTGAATACAATGTTTATTGATATATATTTTTTAATTTTAGAAATAAAAATATTTTCAAAAAATCTAAATGTGTTTTTAATATTTAAGGTCTTATTTAAGGCCTTTATTAAATGTGTTTACTGTTTACGTTAATTCATTTAATGGCAAATTTGGTTAAAATAGGTGTATCTTTATTGTTATAATTATAGACTATGTCAATCTATAAACTAATGATATCTTATATGTCACAATCCGCCGAGAGGTTTGAACTGCACCGCCAAAGAAATGGACTGCATTTGTATGTAAATGCAGTCTTGTGGAAGTGTCCCCGAGACTTTACTAGCATTACCTCGCTGAATTGGCAAACTTATTTGTTGGCTTAGGCATGGTCCAACTTATCGGTTGCCCGAAGCGTCAATCAGGCGCAAATATATTTTTTTATAGAAATGTAACCTTGTAACTATGTTTACATCATTTAAATTAAAATTTATAACATAGAAATAAATATAATTAAAAAAATATATAGATCATCAAACATTAAATATATACAAATGATCTTCCCTTAGAATGAGAGAGTTTAGGCCAAAGTCCTCTGCGCTGGCCAAGTGTGAATTGGTAAACTTCACAAACCTTTGAGAACTCTTTTTAAGAACTCTCAGTTATGTAGGTGTCCTCCCGATGTTTTTTTTTTCGCCGTAAAGAATTGATAATTAATTTTTAATACACATAATTGACGAAAAATCAGTGGTGCCTGGGATTAGAACCCCGAATCCTCGATTGTGGGGCCGAGTTACCACTATTGGGTCATCACTGGTCGCAAAAATATTTGTATGTAATACATGAAACATTTTTAAAGTTCCAAATGAAACACTAGACCGAAAACGAACAAAATGCTCAGCAAAGCTGAACCACGGACACCTACGGGCCATATCCGCTGACAAATGCGCCATAGACGTAATTTATGCCCGACCCGATATACGAGCTATGTTTATTCGCACCGCACTTATCATCTCGAACTGAACGGATATTTATAGCCACACAACCCCTTTTCTTTAGTGCTAGGGAAATAGAATTGCCTGCCGTTAATCATTTGTGCGGCAAAGAGCAGTGACAGGAAAGAGGTGGAAAATCCTACTTCATACTTTTACACATATATACACCTGTTTGTCTTAATTTTTTTAGGCCTGTATGTGTATTTGCGAATTGTCAGTTATAATATTTATGGAGTGACATTTCAAACAACAACTCAAAAAAAAAACTCGATACAAAAGCAGTTCTCGGTGATAAAATTAGATGTCGCTGCACTCCTTTCTGAATCATGCTAACGATTTTAATTTGTAGCTTGTATAGCACATCAAGTTTGGGTTTATGCGATTGGAATAAGATGTCGGAATATGGAATATGGGCTTATTATTTATCATTTTTAATTTTTACTTCTGCCGTGTGGGAATTGCACATACACACACCTTTATGTTATACTACCATCGGATCGGAACACAACCAGATGGCATGGAATCCGGCAAAAACTGAGCAGGTATGTCTTTTTCTTTGCAATCAATTCATATAGGCACTCGTAAATATTTTAGTTCTTGTGTTTTTTCTTTTTCTTTATCATCTTATTTTATATGGCAAATAAAAGCTAGGTCGTGTATCCGTTTCTAAATCTAATCTAATCTATGTATTGGTACATGTTACAAATATTATTTGTTTATGTCATAATTATATTGTTAGTTGTCATATTAAATTATACATAAAGAAGTATATTTTCTATTTTCTTTTCTAAGTCAATTCTAACTAACGAATGATATGCCCAACATTAATGATATACTTCACACAACTTCGAAGTCTTCGAAGACTTCGAAGTTGTGTGAAGTCTATCATTCATAAATAAGCTGGTGTAATGAACAACACACGAAATCTTCCTAAAGTTTCTACAATAAGTTGAAGAATTCGGGGTTTCTTAAAAACAAATAACCTTTTTTACTGGTGATCTAAAGTTAATCGACCTTACTAATTGTAATTAAGTTAATGTGTCTTCGCGTAAACTGGACATTTTTGCGCGTCAATGCATATTTTCGACGGAGATGGAGCACCTAAGTACATGCCAATCCTGTTTGAAACAGGAAGTGCCCTAATACCGAATCGTGATGGATGGATGGTATTATTTGTTTATACGTCGATGTTAGGCGTAGTGCCAGTATTTATGTATGTATACGCGAAGTGAACCAGAGGCCATATTTTTTAGCAACTCAACAAACGTGCGTTTTTTTTATATAAGTGGCAAACGAGCATGCAGTTCACTTAATGGCACTTGCATCAGGGGACAGACCCATGGACATTTGTAATCAACTTCAGAACAGGGGTTGTATCTGAATTCGATCACAGGTGCGTTGCTACTCCTGAAGACTAAGTAGTAGGACTAAGTTGTAAATTAAATAACTATAACAAATAGAAGTACCCCAACAAGTATTTTAGTTGAACCACTTACACCTTTCCAGTGTACAGTTTATTATACATTTGTATCTTATTTCACAAAAGATGTTTAGATGTTTCCAAATCTCATCATAAATATTTTCCACGTAAAATATTCAGTGTAGAAGCGAAGCCCAGCGATATATCAGCGCGGAGTCGCGAGTGTTGCGTTAATTCAATATGGACGCGACGTCTTCATGCGCGGAATGTTTCTTATACTGTAGTGTAACAATTAAATTAAAATAGCTATTCTTTATAAATGTGAAATAGCAAACGAGCAAGCAGCCCACTTGATGGTAAGTGGTTACTGCCGCCCATGGACTTCAACTAACTTAACTTAAAATAGAACAGCAACTTCAAATATAGTAAGCAACTTCAAATAGAACAGGGGTTCCATCTGAAGTCAACCACAGATGCGTTGCTACTCCCGAGAACTGTGATGGTCGCCTCATATAAAAGTGAGCCGGCAACCGCAGACTTCCACCGAAACGCAAGACCTGCTTCACGCTAGTAATAGCTTTGTTCATACACATGTTTTTTCGAAGAAGAAAAGCTGCTGCAAGTAAGTGGTGATGGTGGTTTGACAAAGCGAGATCTCCCACCGAGCACTATTACCTAGATCATGCCTGGGAAGCGGCCGTGCTCCGACAGTGACTCAAAGTCAAAGAAATTTATTGTGGATAAAAGGTTACACAGATGACAATAAATACAGTTTTAGGGCGCTTATGTCCTGCCTTCCATAGGCGCACAATATAATATACTAATGTTGTTAGACAGAAATAGACATGCGATAGTGTTTTTGCAGTCAAATCACAAAAAGTTCTTCTTTTAGTTAAGTTATAGTTATTTTATTTTTTCTTACACAACAAGATACTTCTAAAAGCAAAAGAAAAAGTGGTTAATGAACGCACAAGTAATACATACATACATACATAGTACATAAATGTAAATTAGTTAAAAATCCGATGAATTCTGTAATCGTACAGTTTGATCGTGGTTTATACAGTGGGATTCGCTTATATAAACTGATACAATAGTCGTCTCCACCCAGACTCAGTACAAAGCTGATAAAATAATAGGTTTATGGTGTTCACATTGAAACTGCTAAACTTATAATGAAGGCATATAATCCGATATCATGTAATCCATAGCCGGTTGTATAACTTTTCTTTCAGGCTCGATGAGAGCCTTGTTAGAACTTGCTACATCTTATTAAGGTAAAATCAGGAGCCTTAAAGTTTTCGTACTTACACCTTCAGATTAAATGAAAAGATTAGTAGAGCAAACATTTACTTGGAGGAAAGTGCGTACATATTATCTGGATAATGAGTTGTTGATAAAGATTGATAATAATTATGTATTATAATTATATATTTTGTACCCATAGATAAATTTGGGCTTTTTAAATTTTAGCTTGTCTATTCTTTTCAAAAAATAATTGGACAGATATCTCCTCCATGCGTTACAATTATACGTGTGGTTTTAGTGAAAACATGATGCAAATGATTTTTTTTTATTATTCAATATCTATTTTTTTGGTTTAAATGGATAAATTATTATTTTTTAATTTAAATACAAAACAAAAACGCAGCCATATTACCATTGGCTTCTTTGTTGAGCGTATTTCACTTTTCTTCTTCATTGTATTGTGACATGCATCAAATAGACCAAATTCTTTAATGGTCGGATAAAAAGTTTCACATGAAAAATTATATTCAAACTAAAGCGAGGTTTAGCTTAAACGTATACTTGTACCGTTTGCGAGAGTATCAGGCTCTACAGAACAACAGCGTTGCCTTGACTTGACCTTTTGGTTACTGTAATATAGTAATAAGTTAGGGATAATTTTATTACCTACTATTTTCTTTCTTTCTATATTGAAAAGAATAAATGATTTTTTTCCTCTCTGTCTTTCTTCCAATTGTATTATGGGCGTAATGTGCAAAAATTTTAATGATACATATAATTGACATTCAGAAATAATTGTTAAAAAAACGTATATTTCATATAGGAGTACTTTATACATTAGTAAGCATAAGTTCTGCACATAATTATTTCTGTCCATAAACAATATAAACGACATAAGAACGATGATTGAAATAGACTATATAATATAACATATACTATATAATCAGACGTTTCTTACTTTGATACACCATGGTGTGATAGAAGGATGTGTGTAGACGTCGCGAGATGACAAATGACGTACCGCGCGAAGCTCTCGCGACTCTGTCACACTAATTATGACGCGGAAAATATTGTGTTAACACACTCCGCGGTGCGAACGAATGTCTTAATATTTTTCTCGAGTAACATGTTTATTCGTAAATAAAGGGATTAATAATTTCACATTTTGCTTTCTTCTCATTTTTAACTTATGAATATTTTAAAGCTTAGAATCCTGTAGAACATACCTAAATATTTTAAACGAAAACATTGAAGTTGATTAAATAATGAAGTCCAATTTAAGTAGATTTCTTTATTTACTTATTTATTGATAATTTGCACCATAATAAAGTGAAAAGAACAATAGTCAAGGGCACAAATAGAATAAGTGCATAAATAAATAAATTTGGAGTAGTTAGGGTAACTAAATTAGTGGCTAAATTTATATATGAGACGAGCATCTTAGTCCCCAGGAATGACGATGCGTATGTGATCGATTTCAGATAGAACCCCTGTTTTACAGGAAATTCCTAATGGATGTCAATGAGCGGCAGTAACCATGTACCATCAGGTGGACTGCATGTTCGTTTGCTTCTGCCATCTGATAAAAAGTAATGTTTTCCTGTGATTCTTAGTGATGCTAAGCCTTTTTGGAGGTTATTAAGACTTGTCAAGGATCTATGACAACATGGATTGGGTAGGCCGGATATTCGCACCTTCCCCCCTTGCCCCTTTTCGGCACAATAGTTTACACGGGTTTCAGCTAACAGGTGCTTGAAAATAATAATTTAATTCATACAGGTTGAACAGGCGTTAGCACAAACATATCCGTATGAAAATTTACGATATATTAGGGCTCTATTAAGTTAGTTCGTCTCAGTTCTCCGAGTACTTAGTAATGAATCATAACTTCATTCTTTCTTTGTTCAATCTAGGTATTTGATGGAGTAGCCTTGGAGCTAGTGATAGACAACAAAAGAGGCTCGGGCTATTATTTCTGCCGGGAATTGTTTAATTATTCCCAGGTAATAAATAATGCTTCTAATGAGTTTGATCGATAGATGAGAGTTTAATTGTTTGGGGTATTGTTATTAATATTCGTTATTAATTATTACAGCTATAGTAGTTTTAATAAAACATAAATCTTACTATTATTATATCTGTGACGGTTCGTAAAGATGTATGTATATGTTCGTTACTCTTTCATACAAAAACTACCGGTCGCATTTAACTCAAATTTGGCACACAGGTAGCTTATCATCATAATCATTAACCTGCCAGGTGGTAGAACCAATGTAGTTCGACCGGGGAAGTACCACCGCCACACCTATTTCTAGCGTGAAGCAGTT